>VXAZ01001320.1:215710-249960 GCA_013399875.1 Gymnorhina tibicen
GAAATAAAGTAGAAAAAAGAGAGAGAGAAGAAAATAGTCTAATGAAAATCTACATCTAACACATGTAGCGTAGTACGCTTGGCCAACATGTTTGCGATAAAAATGCAATATTGGAACAAATTTCTGGTTACCATGAAAACTCAGTATGACTATTCCTATTTCTAGTTTCATCTCATGCTGAAAATACCTGGATTTATGTTGATTTTAATGTTGAGATATGAAAATTATCTGAAAATTTCTGTATGCCTTCAGGTGTATTTATCTTTCTGTAGACCTTTTGTTTTTAGTTCCAACTTTTCAACATTTTCAGTACCAGACATTTCTAACACTGGCAAGATTAATGATACCACAGGTGCAAGATGCTATGGAAAATCAAAAGAGAAAATGAATCCTATGCAAACCCCAAATTAAGGTATTGATTAAACATCAACAAACCCAAAATTCCTCCTGTGTATGTGTCGTAGCTCCCTAACCCCAGCCACTGTGGCAAGAAAGAAAGAGGTTAAGTAAAAAATATGTGGTTGCCTTCCAGGGCAAGGATGCATAATCCTTCACTTGGTAGATGTAAAGAAAAAACACCACCAGATGTGTGCTAAAAGGAACCCTTTTTAAGACAAGTAACTCACCAAAACAGTATGCATGTTTGGGTTGGATCATGTGTATCTAGGTGTGGGTGATAGGAAAACATCATGAGCTTTCAATTATAGTACCAACTTCGCAGAATCTAAATGAAGACTGGTATTTATTATATGCATAATAAATTAATGTGCTGGAAGAAATCACTCTCACCTGTGATTGTTTCTCTCACCAGGCAGTAGCTGGGTAACAGCAGGCCTGCAACAAGCAAGAAAAATCCCAGGTTTACATAACAAGTCACTTTGATTTGTTTTGTGTTTTATCTGCAACAGATTTGTTATGAGATTACTCAGCTGCTGTCTTCACTAACATAACTGCACCACTGCGTATCTGCCCTATGGCCTGAAAGCCTCTTAAATGCATATATGTGACAGAGGCAGTTTTGCTCATCACTCTGAAAATTGTAATTTTGTGCTGGGACCATGAGGTTCACAATTCCCAGGGACTGCAGTGCCATGTTTTTCTGGCAGTGTAGCTCATGATGCTGTTCCCAGTGATGGTGCAGAGTCCTGAGGAACGGGAGCAGCAGCATGGTGCCTTCGTGTGCTCGGGATGCTGCAGGTGCCACCACTGGCAGCTCCGACAACAAGCCCAGGAAAGAAGACTGCTCCAAGGACTTGCTGACGATTACAAGGCACATCTAAGCTCCTGCTCAACCCACCTCCAGACAGAATCATTGTAGGGAGATCAGGAACATCTTGATATTAGCTCAGTTGGGTTTTTACCTGTCACCAGTTATAGCTGTGCCTTAAATGTTGTCATGCTTATCAAGTTCAAATGAGCTCTGCCAGATAAGTTCTGTTTAAAGCAAAAGTGGCTTGGGTTTTGGGGTTTTTTGGTTCATAAGTAAAACCCTACATGACAAAAGGAAATTATTTTATCTAAGGACACTGTGGCCCAGGTCAAAGCCATCACTGTAACCTGGTTACAAGGTATTTTATAGTTCAGGTCTCGTCAGGCTTGTATGCCACATATTCTCTTCTCTTTCCAGTCGTTAATTCAGAAGTAAACTCTCCTAGTGGAAGCACACTTTGGTTCAGTTGTGGCTCTGCACAGAAAAACAGCCATCAGCAGTTGGATTTCACTGGCACTCATCAGAAAGCTGCTGTTTGCTGGCTGAGCTGGGGTAACACTGTAAGTGGATGCTCCCTGCCCCAGGCTGAGATGAAGTAACTCCAATTATCTCAGCTTAGTGAAAGAATGCCAAGCTCCTATAAATTCCTGTGCATTGCCACAGACAAGTAGCACACATGTGGACATTGCCCTGACAGAGTTGATGTGCGGGAATATATTTGAGTCCTCTCTCTTTAGAATCAAATTGCTATTATAATCGGTTTTTAATGATGTTTAATTTTTCCTATAAAGGAAAGTGCTCTATCAGACCAATCAGATCCAGTTCCTCTTCCTGCCAGTTGCCAAACCATCAGCAGATTTACAGGAATATTGTCAGGGGCCTAACTGTCATTTCACTTGACTTCCATTTAACTGGACTGCCTTTTAACTTGACTGTAAGGTAAGCACTTAACCATTTTCATCGAGGTCAATTAACACTGAATATTTGTTCTCAGGACTATAAAGAGTGAGCTCTCTATTTCTGAGAGGCTGATATGTTATTGTTTTATTCACAGCATCTGGAATTAGTAACATGAGGCAAAAATGTTTTTAATTTTAAAAGTATACTCTAGTTAAGCATGGGTGGGAAAGGTCAAATGATCATACAACACAAATATGAACAGTTTTCCAACTGCCTTCTTTTTTGTGAGCAAACTGGAAACAAATATTTTTTCTTCAGACCAAATGCACTTGGAATGGATTGCCCTTGGGAATACATTTATACTTGTAACAGCTCTACTGCTGGATCTAACTATGTGAAATGGAGTCACTGATAAAAATGGGGAATATCAAACATCTGTATTTCATTATGATTAGCACTGAAAAAAAAGGAATTTTGTTTAATCTCTCAAAGCATCTCATCATTGTGAATAAAGGAGGTTAGGAAGTTCACCAGGCTTTTGCACAAAGCTCTTTATACAGGCAATTGAACAGGAAGTGTAAGACAAAGCTGGCAATCTACATAAGCATGGAAATGCAGGAACAAAAAGAAATCCCTGCCCACATAGTTAAAAACAAATTAATATTTCTATCAAATACAGTCAATACACAAAGATAGTGATCAGCCAATCTTTAGTCTGTAGAGTTCCTCCTTTTCCATTTTCTCACTGGTTTAAGGGTTTTTTGGAAAACTGAGTTTCCCTCTTGAGTCACTGCCATGTGTGTACAGAGGCTCAACATCACTTTGCAAGCACTTATATATGAGTGACTCATTCTGATTAGTGAGAAGAAGATTGTAAATCAGAATAACTCATGTCTCACTAAGATGGAATGGTTGTATATAGAAATAGAAGTCCACAGAAAGAGCTTTGCCATTAATTCATTCTCCTGCATTGTCCAGGAATTCCTAACTTTTTAATGTTTTTTACATATAGTGAGGAAATTAAGAAAGAGGCGAGACAGAGTGGGAGGAAGAATGCATGCTCAGCTCCATACAGACCAAGGAACAGAATAAAATTCTGGAAAATATATGTCATTCTTCTTTGAACAGTGCCATCTTTAATATCTTCCTCTCAACTTCTGGAACTTCTGACACTTTACAGTTATTTGATGATTACAGGAACACTTACTTGTACGCTCTTAAATGGTCTTGCCTTTTCCATTTTATCTTCTTCATCTTCAGTAGTTTCATGCATCATGTGGGCTCTGCTATAAGCCAAAGAATGAGCATGGCTTTGTCCCAAACCCATCACTGAAATTCCTGAGCCACACAAAGTGTTGGCTCTTTGGCAGGTCTAAGCTGTCCCTCTCCCAGGCAGCAGCAACCCAACTCTGCCTTCTCTCCAGAGACAAAGATCTCACTTTCTAAAAGAGCAGTGTGTGACTCCTGAATGCAGCATCATTTTTGCATTGGCTCCAAGTGTGCTAGCATTTTCTGGTTCAAAAGCAAGCATGATTTCCCTTTAATAGTATTGTGCAAAAAGCAGGACCATCCAAACTCATCAGAGAAAACATGGATTCCCAAAGAATCTGGACTGGTTCCTAAGTTTCTGGTAATATTTTTTCACATGAGACATCTGCTTCTATTTGTGCATTTCCTCAGCTACTAAAGATAAAATTTGAATAGAGGGATTATGGTATTAAAATCATAAGCACAGATGTGCTGGAACTGCCATAGCCCTTTTAATGGTAATGTTTCAGAGAGAGAAGTTGGGAGCAACTGGAAAGGATCACCTTCCCACTGTGAGCATAATTTTGAGGTTTTGAACTTCCAGTATATCAGAAGACAGTACCAGCTGCTGAAATATGCTGTTAAGTTTCTTAGCAGAGATTCTAATTTTGTTACAGTAATTATTTTCGAGGTGTTTTCTAAATGTGCCATGTTGGGAATCTCTGTCTGAGAACCCATTTCTGAGAAGATCTTTCATAAATTCCACATACAAACAGTAAAAACTGTAAAATGTGCTAAATTGTGCTTAACTAGCTCTCCCCCCTTATATAAAAAACAGCAAGTTGAATCCCAAATTCTTGCACCATATGGTCCACCCTTCCAGACCTTCTCTTGCTCAAAGCTAATATATGACCTTAAAGTTACAGAAGATAATGTCTTTTGAAGTCATGTGCGCCAGCTTATCATTTTAATTGAATATATGAGCTCAAAGTTTCTATAGATATAAGGAATTTTCCTCAGCCTTCAAATGTTCTCTGAAAACCTGATTTTCTTAAATGGAGTGTTTAAAAGAAACACCTCAAAGACGAGTTTTGAAAAATGTAGATTGTAACCCACAAAGCTCTATTGCTTGGTCTTGGAATCTGCAAATTAGCACAAGGTTTTAAACTGAGTCAGTTAGAACCTACCTTTCTAGCATGAAAGGACATTTCAGATTCCAACAGTAAATCTGACTTCCTGCTTGTGGATGAGAGGCTGGACACGACCTGGCAACCAGCACCCGCAGCCCAGGGGGCCAACTACATCCTGAGCTGCGTCCAGAGCAGTGTGGGCAGCAGGATTCTATCCCTCTTTTCTGCCCATGTGAGACCTCATCTGTAGCACTGCCTACATCTCTACGGTCCTCAGCACAAGGCATGGACCTGTTGGAGCAAGTGCAGAGGAAGGCCAAGAAGATCAGAAGGCCGGAGCACTCCTATGAGGACACGCTGGGAAAGCTGGGGTTGTTCAGCCTAGAGAAGAGAAGGCTTCAGGGTGACCTCAGAGCACCCTTCCAGTACCTAAAAGGTACATAAAAGCTTACAGAAAAGCAGAAAAAAGGACTTTTTACAAGGGCATGTACTGATAGGACAAGGGGGGTTGGCTTTAAACTGAAAGAGGGTAGATTAAGGTTCCTCTTAATATTCATATTAAGAGGAAATTCTTTACTAAAAGGGTGATGAGGCAGTGGAATAGATTGCCTAGAGAGGCTGTGGATGCCTCATGCCTGGAAGTGATCAGTGCCAGGTTGGATGGGACATTGAGCACCCTGGTCTAGTGGAAGGTGTCCCTGCCTGTGGTCAAGGAACTGGACCTAGATGATCTTTAATGTTCCTTCCCACTCAAACCACTTCATATTCTATGAACAATCCTGTTCAAGGTCATTCAAAGCATGAGTGAACTGCCTTTTGAAAATTTCCAGATTCCAGAAATCATTTTTTAAATGATTTTTTAAAACATTCAAAGCTTCTAAAGACTAAAGCATAATAAACTGTGAATTCCCAGACAGCATCTACAAGACTGTTGAAATGCTAGTTTGGTAATTTGGGATCACTGGGCTCTGGGACCATCCAGCTAAAGACAAGAGAACTTGTCGGTGCTTAGTAGCAATTTGACCATTGCAACTTTTCCAAAATGAGCAAGAAATACGTCAAGTTCAGATATCTATATAAACAGAAAGATTGCCTGCTTTCCATGGGAGTTCCATAGGAGTCTGAACACACTCCCACAAAATGATTCAATTTTCACCAATAAATGTAATGTAGTTGAAAAAAAAAAAGAATTACGGTGAAAAATCTCCCAATTTTTATTTTCATCTCCCATGCCAATTTTAGAGCACATCTTTTGCTTCATTTTTTCAAAAATGAGATCTCTTTATTGTGGTAAACCAGCAAGTAGTGATTGCCCTCAAAAACTATCCAAGTTCAATGAAGAAACTAATTCACATCTTAACAGCTCACTTATCTCCTCTGAATAAACAGAAAAAAACTGCAAGGAAGAAAACTGCCAAAATTATTCTTAATATGCCTTTTAATAAAAAAGTCTTACTGTTGCTGTGGCTAAGTCCACATTACACCCCCCGTGTTGCTGCAAAGTGGTCTCTCCCCACATCACTGTACCAGAAAGTTCTCCCTTCGTCGGGACCCCACTGGCCCCTGGTCCTCTCCCCCCTTCCCTCCCCCCTCCAATTGTGCCCTGTTATGTCACTCAACCTTGCCTCTGCCCCCTAGCCCTCAGATTATTGGTTATTGATGCTCTGCCCGGCCCTGGTACCCCTGGGGATAAAACCACACATGCGCGATTGTTCGGGGTTCTTTGCCTCTCTTCTCCGTCGGGTGCGTTTGTTCCTGGTCCATGGTGTGGATCCAATAAACGTCTCGGGATTGCACGCAGAGAACCCCTCCTGCATCTTCATCTCCGGAACGTGCACAGACTGCGTGTGAGAGTGGCTGCTTGTGCCCACCTGCGAGGGCGAGGCTGTGTGCACGCGTGGGTGCTAGCGAGGCACCGCCAAAGCCTCTCCACAAGGCACGCTGTGGGAAAAACGCGGCATCGGTCCATCAACATCACGCACCGCACCGCCTTGTCTTACTAGAGTTTTCTCCTGTAGTCCAGACAGTACATGAACTGGTGACCTTGCTGCTATGCTGGATACAGTATTGAAGGTTTAGGAAGAAAGAGATGAAGTGGAAATCCAGGAGATGTGAAGATATGTTAAGGTGCCCCTTATTGAGACAACAGTCTGCATCTCTTGAACAAAAGGCAAGATTCACAGGCTATATTAGAGTTTGTGGTACAGCACATACTAAATATAGTCAAGCCATGTAAAGCAAGCAATGAGGTTCTTTGGCACTTTTTCAGGAGCTGCACAGACAAAAGGCCAATTACTTTCAGTTCAGAGGAATATGATTCATTTATCACTGGAAGACCCACTTAACACAAGAAGGATCCTGCAGAAACCTGGAAGGAGTGACAATATTACTGAAAGCATAAAAGCATACGCCCTCTTTGAGGGCCTCCTGAAAAGACCAAGACTCCTCAAGTACTGACTCATTTTCAATAATCTTTTCTCAAGAGGCAAGGGTATAAACACTTTCCTGTGTGTGGGGGGAAATACAGATTTTCAAGAATCTTTTCTCAAGAGGCAAGGGTATAAACACTTTCCTGTGTGTGGGGGGAAATACAGAGGTTGGTGTTTGTTTGCCAGTGAAATAGCACACCTGCAGGCAAAGCCTAAGGTGATTAAGTGAGCTGGGCTTCATTTACATCACTGCCTCTGTAACAAGGAGACTTTTTGCACTCTGTATACATTACCAAGGAATCCACCTCCCTCTCTGCCCTCTCACAAGTCAATCCAGCATCTTCTTGCTGTTGAATACCACAGGTCAATATACCGTAACTGGACCTGCACTCCTGTCCTGTGCAGAACTGTGGAACACCATCAACCTTTCTTCCAAATGAATCCTGTCTGTGGGGTTCCTCCATAAAGTCTTGAAATTGGGCAAAATAATCAGGGTGTTCCTGGTTCTGCACAAAGGGAATATTCCAGGTCAGGATTATTATCCTAATTTTTAAAAAATGGAAAAGAAAAAGATGAACAAAAGAAAAATGGAAGGGGGAAGGAGAAGAGAATAAAGAAAAAAACCCCAAAAAAACAGAAACAGGAAAAATAAGGAAAAAGAAAGAAAAAGAAAGGAAAAAAAAGAAAAGAAAAGAAAAGAAAAGAAAAGAAAAGAAAAGAAAAGAAAAGAAAAGAAAAGAAAAGAAAAGAAAAGAAAAGAAAAGAAAAGAAAAGAAAAGAAAAGAAAAGAAAAGAAAAGAAAAGAAAAGAAAAGAAAAGAAAAGACAAAAGAAAAGACAAGACAAAAGAAANACAAAAGAAAAGAAAAGACAAAAGAAAACAAAACAAAACAAGAAAAAGAAGATAGAAAAGAAAAAAACAAAAGAAGAAAAAGAAGAGAAAAAGAGAAGCAGAAAAATTTGTTTATCATTACTTAAAACAAACAAGAACAATTATATAAAATTATTTACAGTTTATGGGGTCTTTTTATTAGACGCAGGAATGGAATAGCTGATCTCATTCTTAGGCCAATATTGTTTTTCCCCTGAATCTGCTGGAGACAAAACTACCAGCCACAGCGTGGGGCTTTTATGTCCCTGCAAGTAACGTAAGTCAGACAAGGCATGGGTACCCAGTGCAGAGGGGCATTAGCACTGACTTTTGCTTCAGTTGCATTCATTTTTGGTAAGCAAGCAAAACAGACAACCTAGGTATTCAAAAAGGGAACTGAAGTGAGAAGAAATTTAAGGACCAGCACTTTTAATGATGTGGCCTTTGCTTGTGGCCAGAAACAATGGAGGGAATGAAGAGCTGGTACCAGTCCCATCATCCTAACAAAACTGGTTCATAAGGTCAAGTGGAGATGTCTCATATTATTCCTTTCCTGAGGCAGCTGAATGAGAGCATTTTCCTTGAAAAAAGCTGCAATGCATACCAAAAGCAGCTGTTTTGGAGGCAGAGTTGTTTCTGAGGGCTCCTGCCCCAGGGGCAGCCCGACAGGGTGTGAGTGGTGTTGCTGGATATTAAAAGAATGAGGGGAGTGAGAGGGGAATTCTAGGGAGCCTGGCATATTTTTAGATAGATATTTTTGCTGCATAATTGAAGAAGTTATGACTGACACTTTCTGCCTGCCACATTTCTCCATCTGGGACATCAGCTGTGCACAAACAAATGCCCCTGAAGTCATTGGGAACTTTTCTTATGGCAGCCGTCCCAAAGAGTATTGTGAGTGGGATGTTGTTTCTCCTGTTTACTGCATCTCTATTTTGGGTCCCTCCTCGTTTGTGTGAAGTGCATACATGTGTTTATGAACTGCTTGTTGCAAAGATAAGGGCATGTGGGGTGCTGGCCAGTCCCGTTTTCCATTACTCCTTTGTTTTTTTCTGTTTCCTGCTTCTCTTTTATGTTGGTTTGTCTTTTTTTGTTGTTTTTGTTTTTGCCCGTCTCCTTCCTTCTACGGCAATGAACACAGTTTGCTCCTTGGCAAAGGAGCCCTGCACACTTTGCCCCCCTTCCTCAATAAGAAATCTGTTTGGAAGGAAAAAAAGGAGACAGAGAGCAAGAAGTTTTCAGTATCCAAAAGCAGTTCGTATTAAGCTACACAAATACAGTGCCCCATGTTCTAAGAATAATACAATGTGGCTCTTAAGCTAATATAGGCTAAGATATGCATTTTAAGGGTAACTATTCCTTGAATACTAAAGCAGTCCTTTCAGATGAGTTACAAAAACAAGCACATTCTGCACACTGCTGGTAAAACAGGAGCAACATTTTTATACATTATAAATATGGGATACAGGGAGCTATTGATCCCCAATCTCCAAATACCTCTTTGCAACTGAAAATATTATGACTATGCATTTGCAGCTTCATTTCAAATCTGCAACATAAAAATCATCAGGCTGGGACACCCGCCATTTGGCTACTGTGTCCTGCTGTGCTGGCGCCAGTGGGGGACTTTGTGGAGAGCTGAAATGCTCACCAGGCCATCAAGCTATCCTGCCCCAGCCTGCAAGATGCCCAGCATCTCTCTCGTAAAAAGCACCTACATGTCTGAAGGAAGCACAGGTGCTCAGGAAGTGGTATTCATACTTACATTGTAGTGCACTCTGTCTCTCTGTGCCAGTAGAGCTGAAATGCTTCCATTTTGCTGAAAGTAAGTGTGGAAGGTACTGCTCTGGTGTCACCTGGGAATTTTCTAAAATCCATTCTGTTTGACATGTCCGCTATGCTCACCAAAGTCATTAGGAATCTCATGACTCAAAGAGATTTTACATGAGATCTGTACTAACCCTTTAGCTTCTTTTGTGACTAAGTTGAGAAATGTAAACCCATTTTTTTCTGTCATATTACCATGATGCATTTGCTTTTTTGTTTTTTTCATGTATGGATAAAAATATTTTTGCACAAATGTGAATTCCATTTCCAAAAAATACCATGGTTTCAATTTTACTGCAAAGATATTTGTGTAGATATGTAGATTACTTGCAAACTAACTAACTAACTAACTAACTAACTAACTAACTAACTAACTAACTATACTGATCAAAACTACAGAAAACATTCGGGATATAAAAAAGATTGCTGTTGTAGAAAAAGTACATTTGTTTCCAGGGTAGGTTTTGGTTTTTGGTTTTTTGGTTTTCCGGTTTTTTAAGGGTTTTTTTTTTCAAGTTGACCTAATAGACACAGGATGGCTTACGTTACTATGAAAGAGCACCTTTCCAGGAACACATCATGTTAGGTTTCAGAGTAAAGAGCTCTCCACTGGAGAAATCAGTACTATTTGCTGTAGTAATTCCCTCTGGGACTTCTTTATTTTGCTGCACTTGTGTATGTGGTTGTGTGCTTTCATTTGTAGTAGAAACAGATTTAAGGGATTTTTTTTATAATCAGTCTAGGTAATTTATAAGGCTGTGCTAGATGCAGCATTATCTTGGATTTTGGTAAATATAGCAGGCTCAAAGGCAGTGTTTTCAGTGGGAAAATGGCTGGATGGGTAAATACAAATGTGCTTGGATTTGGATAAATGCTACAAAATACAGCTTAAATGTCAAACAGCTGAAGTCAATCTGCACAGCAACAAAATAACACCAAGCTGTGCCGGGCTAATGGTACCTTCTAAGCATTGAGGTCTAACATGTGACTGACTCTGGTCTCTGTTTCATCGAGAGCAGCATCAACTCCCTGCTTCCACACTGCCACTGAAACCGTCCTCAGATAAATGTCCTGGGAATAAAAGGTTTAAATCTGGCCTCTGGAAGCACTCTGCTGTGGCAGCAGGGAACAGCAGGTTACTTTGGTGCCATTCTGGTTAAAGAAACACTAAGACATGATTCAGCATTAAGGTTAGCATAGTTGGAAGGAAGCCAAGAAAACAGCTTTAGCTGATTCTATTTTTCTCTGTGATGTTGTCCACCACACCAAATGAAAGTCCAGAGGAAGCATCAGAAACCTGTTTGCTGGAGTTTTCCGTGCTGATGCCATTTGCTGTGCGCTAGGTTTCAGAAGGTGGCATTTTAGCACTGGCAAACAGGGTACCTTCTGGTTCATAACCTCTGGTGCCCAAGCAAAGGTATCTCTCTGAGTTGTGTTCCTTCCCTTCCTCCTCTGTTCCTTCCTTCCTGTCTTAGAAAAAGAGAATGGCCATGATACCCCAAGGTGCTGCTTTTACGCTTACTGACTGTGTAGAGATTTGAAAGCTGGGCTGATTTCATGCAGTGGACAGAGCTGAGACCTGGCCAGGATGGACTTTGTTTGAGGTCACACCAGGTCTGGACTGGACCTCAGAAATGTGGGATAGGAGAGGACTGGGAAACCATGTGCATGATGTTGCTACTATTCTCTGTAACGCCTAATTATTGGAGCAGGGCCAGTCCCTGCTAGCCCAGCTTATCTGGCTAAGCCCTGGAGAGCTACTGTTGGCTGCTTGAAGCTTTCCTGGTCTTATCCCTAGGATATTGGCTGGCTCCTGACAGATGAAGTATGAAGCAATCTGTCTCCTTTCTTCCCTGGCTCAGACATGGCTCACCAAGCAAGGTCCCTTTGGAAAAATCCCCATAATTAGAGTGCAGTTTCCAGCACTGTGCTCCTTCCCTTCCTTTTGGCTGCCTTCTGCTTTGAATACAAGAGCCCGCAAGAAGTTTTTCCTCGGCTGACCTGGAGAGATCTTGGGACTCTTGTCATTTGCCAATGAGCTCCATTTCCAAGTCTTCACACCAACCTGTACAATTTCAGAGGACATTTCTCAAAACAAGAAAGAAAAGCTCCCAGTTGTTTCTTGTTTGAAGCCTCTAATCCAGA
Source organism: Gymnorhina tibicen (assembly GCA_013399875.1). Lineage (NCBI taxonomy): Eukaryota > Metazoa > Chordata > Aves > Passeriformes > Artamidae > Gymnorhina > Gymnorhina tibicen. The sequence goes on from VXAZ01001320.1 coordinate 227,470, forward strand.
CCTATCACATCTTGCAGTCAAAAGCCCACCTATTGTTGTTATTTTTATTTGTCACTTTTTTCCTGACAGAGAGGCTCTTTGTATAAATTAAATCTAGTGATTGCATAAGTATAAATTCCATTACCATAGTCTCTTAAAACATCTTTAATTAAAAAGAAGGAAACAACATGTCCATCAGCCACTTCAGGCTGAGGCCTCCAGTCATCCTGTCCTGACTGATGAACAGAAACAGGGGGTGTTTCCCGGCACTGACAGCATCTGAGACACCTCAGCACTGCCAATAACCTGGCATATTCGTCAGCCTGGTTAGGTGATGCTTTTATCCTGAAGCTTTGTTCCAGAGGTAGCTTGAGTCACTCAAACGACGGGACATGGACCCAGGCAGAAATACCTGAACTGGCTCTGACTGACTGTGCTCAGATGCAGCTGCAGGAGACCTGTGTTTACATGAAGGTTTATTACACTACCCCAGACTTCTGTTACTTGTTCTGCTTTGTTTCTCCAAAACCTTTGGACAGATCCCTAAGATCATGCCAGTGTGTCTGAGATCTGTTACTCAAGTGAGAGTGGGGCTTTAGCTGCACTGCATGAATTACCCATCACTGGCTGCAGGCCCACAGCCACCACCCTCTGTTTAAAAAAAAGACAAAAGGTGCTTCTTCCACACAAACTAGAAATAATGCCTTGAGCATTTCAAAGTACTCAACAGAGTTTAAAATAATCATTTAGCATGAATAAAATAATTACATATTGGTGTAATATTTGGGTTTTATTAAAGAAAAAACTTCAGTGCTCATCCTTAGCCCTAGGAGCAACAAAGAGAGGTCCAGGACATTTATTTTTTGAATATCAGAACTCTGTAGTCCTGTCAAAGGTAAGAAATTAGCAGTGCCTTGATATGTTAGACTGAAGCTTAATAACAGCTTCTAAACCACTCAAAATACATTTTTTTCTTCATTCAATGAACAGATGTATCTAGAATCAGTTTGCAATGAGGGCCAAAGATTAATAAATTGCCTCTATGATTTCTTTCCTCCATTATGCTAACAACCGTGACCTTTGGGACCTGTAGCAGAGGCCACCCTTTGTTTTGAGTGTTTGCTTTTCTTGACTCCTTTTATAACTTCTTGCTGATTAGGTTTTTTTCCTTTTGCCTCTGTTTCCACATTTTGGTGACAGGAGCAGGGGTGGCTGCCTATGTCTGTGACAGCCAACGTAAGCCCCAGCACCCACTGTCATTTCCAAGAGTTTTGTCCAAACACGTCTCTCCTGGTGGTGCTAAGGAAAGACATGAAGGTGGTGTCCTGTGCACTTCCAGTGTCCAACAAACGCTGACCTACTGAAAGGCCATATATTTGGCTTTTTGACAGAAATGCACTTTTTGCCAAAAAGTGTCCTCTTCAAGCAAATTTCATAGCCAGAGAAAGCATCCATGCTTTTCTCTTTCAAATAAATCTTTTTTATATGGCAATTTAGTCCAGAAGGGTGAAAGATAGCATAATTTCAGGATACATACCACAGCACAAATAAAAATTGCTACAGTTTGATTTTGCCTAACATGGGATTGAGATAAGTTAACCATAAATTATTTAACCACAAGTTAGGTTCCCCTTTCTTTTTTTGAGTGAAGTTTAATTTCCTCTGAAGGAGGCATATAACTCCTTTTAAAAGGCATGAGCAGTCTTGATCATATTCAAAATAAGAAGTTTAATCTCTCAAATTGGTCAGAAATTTTACCTAAATAACAATGAATATTATCCAGCTTTTTTTTTTCTTGTTTATTTTTTTTAATATTTATTTTAGAATGATTGTTCTTGTCTGGGGATATCACAGCCCAGGTCTTTTGGAAACTTTGCCAGCTGAGTCACTGCCTTATCTAGGTGCTTTTTACAGCTGCAACATCAAGATTTCTAGACTGAGATGAAATATTAATAAAGGTATAAACCACAATACTTTCTCTTCCTAAACAGATATTCCTTAAGTAGATATTCCTCAAGTAATGATGACTTGTTTTAATTACACTAAGTACATGCTGGATTTTAAAGTCATACTCTCCAGAGTGACACAAAGCGTGACAGCATGTCAAAGAAAGAAGAGTAAGGCAACATTATTCAAAGTAATGGAGTAATTTACCATACTGCATGAAAAAGCCAGTCCTCCTTGAGAAGTTTGAGTCCCAAAGCTTTTTTCTTTCTCTCCCAGTGGCATTTCTAGTTTGGAGAGCCTTAAACTTGAAGTGGATCTAGAAGGAATGTTGCTGAAACCACACAGCCTATTCACCCAGGAAATTAGAAATCTTTGCATCAGCTCTGAGTCACATGCTCTTTAGAAGCTTGTATTTACAGCTTCATAGGTTTCTTATTTTGCCACTGGGATGTTATGACTGAGCCTGCTGTCTCAGTGGTCTGGAGACAATACTTGGATTCATATTTTTCTCACTTGGAGAAGTAATAATGAAGACATTCACCCTGATTCTGCAAGCCTGACCTTTGTCTCTATACTCTACCTGCTTTTGCTCAGGTGCTAACAACACTGCAATTTCACAAAAACTTGTTTCAGTCGAGACATTTTAATTAAAAAGGTGATAAAGAGCTATGAAAAGAAAGTGATCTAACCTTCCAAAACACAGAATTAGTAATTTATTGCCATTCACTTAAAATCTATGTCAAAGGTTTAAGTTGAGTGTTGTAGTTGTCCTTAGTGTCACTATGCTGCTTTTCTGAAGTTATAAAGATAAAGCAAAGATAAGCCATTAGCAATTTCTGGACAGCTAGTCTGTCCCCTGACTCATAACAAACACACATAATATCAATTTACTAAGAGAACAGAAAAAAATCCTAAAAAACTTGATGGTGACCATGATGGAGTACTTACCCTGGTCCTTCATAATGTAAATAATATTGAGATAAAACACCAGAAAACTGCAGGGAAAGATAGCTATAAAGATCAGCTTTTAAAAGCATTTTTTAAACAAAAAGCATAAAAGTGGTTTCAGTGCTGAACTTAACTGAGAGAATACATTTTTAATCCTGTTTTATAGCAGCAGTGTAGTGAAAGATATGCCAGAGTTGTCACACATGTGCAGCAGACACACCTGTGTGGTGGTGTTGAGGCTGTTTGCTCCCAAACTTTCCTGCTCATGCTGCCTGGATCTCAAAAACCAGTGGCACAACGTTGCTGCACCTTTGCCCAGTCCTGCTGACTGGGGAGGAGTTGGATAAATGGCCTTTGCCTGGTCACAGAAGGTAATTTGGTCCAAGAGCTGCTAGACTGAGTCAGACATCCCAGGTGAGCTGCCTTGTGCTAGGACAGACCTACTGCTGCCCACAGCACCTTCTATGTTTCAATGGCTATGGAAGAGGGACTCCAGGTCAGAAGGGAATAGAAATCTATGACATGATTTCTGCCAAAAGTGCCATAAAAAAACAGGATAAAAGTTTGGGAAGAAAGAGCATGAACATAAAAACTCATGAACATAAAAACAGATCAGAAGAGACCAGTACTCTTTCAGATCATTAACAAGTGAGTTTAACTTTTCAGGAAATGGAAAAGAACTTGCCTGAAATGATAAAAAAGGGACAGGAACAGATCGCTGGGCAACAAAGTGGACTAGAGGAACAGAACAGATGAAAAACAGTCTGCTGATGAGGGAAGGGTAAGACATCTGTTCATGGATAGGCAGCTCATCTGATGGGCGATATCATAACTTGTCATCTTTGAAACTGTCAGCATGATGAGAGAAGTGGGTGATGGATGTGCTGAAAGTCGTTCAAAAACAGATTTCAGGTTTTTCAGGTAAGGGTAAGAGAGCTGGTTGATGAAGACAGCAGGAAATCCATAACGCAGGGATCATCAAAAGCAGGAAAGAAGAGGATTTCCACCCAACACAGTCAACTACCATGAAGCCATATGAGAAGGTGAAACAACTGTGAGGGACGATTGAGCTTCTGGTTAGAAGAAGGGCAGGAGAACAAGGATTTGCAGTAAAGGAACCAAAGCAAGACAAGAGTGCTGCTAGATAGGAAGCTGATTTGGCAGCAGAAGGGGAGTGTGGAGGACAGGAGAAGGGAGTGAGAGGCTGTACTTTTTAGCAGACGTACGGGACTGAAAATGTTAAAGAGGAAATGACAACTAGTACAGCTCAAAGAGAAGACACTTATCTGAATGCCAATGGAGTTTTTCATGCTCAGCCACATCACAGACGCTGTTAAATATTTGCATTAAAAACTCAATTGAAAAGGTGGGAGCATGCACAAGAACAAACTACATACTTCACTAGAGTAACAGATGGGTGGAAATTAATTATTTCCAGGACATGAAAGGACTGGGAATACAATACATGACCAAAGAAGAGAGGCTTGTGATAGGCTAGGAATATCTCGAGAGAAGAAAAAAATATAAATATGAGTTGACCGTTGGACAACTGTGAAATGTACAAATAATGCATTTATAACAAAAGGCAAGATATTTGTCAGGATTTACCCAGACGCAATTTTTTTTTAAATTGAGCAAGGTACTGACAATAATTTGCTTATTTGTGCTCCAGGAAGCCATGTTCAATAAAGTTTCAAAAGGAGCAAACTGGGAGGCTGACTGTTGATGTGGTCAGAGGTATTTTACTCTCAGTTGAAGACACTAGAAAAAGAAAGTCTTGACTAATCTAGGAAAATGAAGGCTGAATGAATATTATGACTATGCTTGCTGTCCATATATTTCTAATGAAGGGTAAATTAGGAGAGAAAAGGGCTACTTTATTACAGGATAATACTAGCATAAGAGGCAAGTATTTAAATTGACCATCTAGACATTTTAGCTGAAAACTGTGAATACAAAAAGTATATTTTAAAAAAAGTCATTACAGGAGCAGTGGGCCAAAACATTTTAGTTTTGCTAAAATGTAACAGCACCCTTCATGGGATGCTCTTAGTGCTTTCGATCAACAGATGTTGCAATTTTACTGTGTCTCTGTGGAATTTTCCCTTTTGGCCTTATCATGTCTTCAAATCTCCATTCAAAACTCACCATGATCTCCAGCCTACGATCATGGTTTTCAAGTGTTTTCTTCTGTGGGACACATTCCTTAGTTTTTATACTTTTACAATTTCAGCCAGAAAACTAGCTCAGCTTTGATAGCCAGGTTTTTTTTGATTTGTATCTTCTTTTCTTTGGCCATCTTCTTCTGTCACAGCAGCTGCTAGTTTTATTTGCCCAGTTCCTATGCCTAAAGAAAAAAATACTTAGAATTCCCCAAATTCTCATAATTCTGGTCTCTGCATCTGGCCTCTGAGACTTTCGTCTGCATCAGCTCTGTCTCTTTGTTCAGGCTTGGCAGCCACTTCAGATCTGCAGTGATCAAAGGCAGGAAGCATCCAGCACACCCTCATCCCCAGACCTCGTTGCAACACAGTCCCTGAGCAGGCCCTGAAATATGGTTCTTTGGGCTGTGATCTATTGCACACCCACACAGAGCTCACTGACTTCACTGTGTCTCTGCCCATGCATGATATATGGCTTTCATTCCACAGTCCGGGCACTTCGCATGGGAAAAACCACATGCCGTTTGGAATTCTCCGGTGGTAGAAAAAAGCAAGAATTGGACCTAAACAGCCTTTTGTGTCTTTGTAACACATAAAGCTGTTCTGAAACATGCTTGGTTTGTTTTTGTTTTTTCTTTTTCCCAAACAAACGCAAGTCTTCCTTTTACTTGGCTTGGTTTTTTGCAATATAAATTCAGGTTCTGTCTTCCTTCCAAGATTGTGTGATGACAGGGGAACTGCTGAATGATGATGTCATGATGGACTAAAGAGAATACAATTGAGCAATTTGACAGGAAACCTGACTTTTTGTTGGACTGTGCACAATCCTTTGTTTTTGACTGTTTAACCACTCCAATACAATATGTGACATTTTTGCCACTTCAACTAAGGCATGATGGTAAAATTCCTAAAAACTCCATAGAGTTTCTCCCAGGGTAATGAAGAACAATAAAATTGGGTCAAAATGGTTCATTGATTCACTTCAGTATATAACACTGATCTAACTTTACTAACTAGGTAAAAATAATGAACTAATGTCAGGTAGGAAAACACTTAACAAGCCTAGTATTTCCAAAGAAAAGCATCAAAGAGGATGTTCTTAGGTGTTCATGAAGTGGCAAACAAAAGGACACTTTCAAAGTCTCTTTCAAGTACACTTTGAAGCAGATCCTGCCTCCCAAACTGTGTTTTAATACATAAAAAAGAAACAGTGTCTAATATTCTGGAAGATGGTATGGGTGGTTGCTTGGCATTTCTGAAAACTATAGTTTTTTTCAAAACTGAAAAAGATCCTTGGATTTAATCATTATTTTACTAAAGGAAATAGTAAATTTGAATATCCTTTCTACGAAGATCTACCATAACTAGAGTTTCTGGTATGATCACAAATTTTTTTATTAGCAAGATATTGTCTAAAAAATCTAGAAAGATCATAGATTTTCAGTGTGAAGTCACCCAGCATCCAAAATAGGTCCATAGGTGTTAAAAAACATTAAGCTGAATGATAACATAAAATCCCAATTTTTAAGTTCCCATAGAATGGTGCAGTCCAAATATTTTAATTTTAAAAAACTTTGAAGCCTCTGCATACTTTTCATCTTATTGGTTTATGAAATATTTACCTGGAAAGGCTGGGTGGCACATGCTGCTCAAACCTTTATGAAACATTTACTTTTAAAATACTCCACATGCTTAACCTTTCAACTTGCATCTTGCTCAGAACTGAAAAGCAGAAGAAAGCAAGATCAGACCTTGTCTGTCTTGTACAATCACTACTGTACATATTTCACAAAACAGGGGATGAAGGAAGCTGTGATCAGACAGTCAGAGACTCTCAGATTGAGCATGTGAAGAGAAAAGGAGAGGTCACCTCACCCCTCCATATCTCACTCCTACTTTGGAGGAAATAGGACAAGGATTTCTCTGCTGGTTGGGCTGGTGCTGGGGATGGTCACTGCAGCAGCTGCAGAGATACCAACAATGTGGGATGAATCCATGAGGCTGCAAAATGCTCTGCTGCTGTCACACTGAAGCTGGGGGATCAATCCCTCCTCTGACCTATGCTGGAAAGAGACAACTTGTCCATATGTCTAGGGACATAGACACACATATGTCTTAGCTCCCACTAAGGTGCAGAACCAATTCCCATGGTGACAGAGAAGAGACACCAGTAACTAAAACTCAGCTAGGCAGACCTAGTGCACATTGTCCTTATCAAAAACTGTAGTCTGGGCTGCGTGAAGGACCATACGAAACACAGCCCGCCTAACCCTGAAATCTGATCAATTGAAACTGAACTGTAATACACTATTCAGTTAACCTCTTTATAAATAATTCTGTTGATTTAATAACATAAGCTTTTTTTCTTTATTGAACCACATTATTTTGGTACAAAATATGACTCAAATTATTAATTTCCTCCCATTAAGCAGGATCAACATTATCCGCTTCCCAGGATCAAGTTTCTATTAGGTGTATTGGATCAAACTCTTAGCTTAATTGTCTTTGCTGGTCTTTTCCTTGCTGATAATTTGGCCCTCTATATTCATTTGATATGGCCAGGAAGAAAAAGCTTCTTTCTTTGTTTTTTCCACTGCTACCTAAGTAAAACTAAACCTAGTAGATGAAAATTAGTTTGACCGCAGAGAATAAAGCAAAGTACTTGAGAATGTACCTCAAATCTAATGCAGTAGTATGTGGTGAGAGGCTTGGCCACTGACTGCATGGATGTGCTGCAGAATTCTTGGGCATGCTGCCCATTTCCAAGCACACAAAAAGTGCAGCAATGGAGGTGCTGCATGTGAAGCCTATTCATTTTTTAATCTATCATCTGACACACTCAGGATAATACCAAACCCAGATAACAGCAACAAGTGCTGCACAAAGAACTGCAAGAACAGAATATTTCTGAGGACATTTTGACTGAATTTATATAAAATATATCTTCCAGTCTCAGTAATATAGGCTAGCTTATATTTACATTTCATGCTCAGAGATCACTGGCAACAAACATCAGCCAGAAAGCACCATATGGGCATCTGCAGACAGCCACTCTGGAATCTGCAGAGGCAGAAAGGTCCCAGTTTCCCTGGTCACCCTCTGTGTATTTACATGCCAGTGTAATGCAACTGAAAAATGAGCTGCTGTGCATTGTCAGAGAGCTGAGGCAGAAAGTTTCATAGTCAACGCCACTGAGTTCTTAGGTCCTAGTGGAGTAGCAGAGTAGAAGTAAGCAGATTAGAAGTTGTCCAAAAGTTTAATGCTGGAGATGGATGAACTGAAGGACCAGCAGAATCAGCAAAATACGTATCACCAAAATCAGGTATATTCATTATATCTGATAGTGGATGACAGATTGACAGAGCACAGGCTGACTTCTTTGACTCGATTATCATGATGGGGTGGAATAAGGAGATGTTCTTGTTCAGGAGATGAGTCCGGGGCAGTTTCTGTGTCCAGCACAGTGGACAGGACACTGGTGATGAATGCAAGTCTCTATCCTGCCATTTCAGCCACACCAAAGCTCACTGTGAGTTTGCAGTGACCTGAAGGTTTTAACGTGATAGCAAAAATAAATCGCATTTTAATGGTCTTCTTGATGTTCAGAATTTATACTCTTCACACTCTCCATGTTTAGCTATTAATAGTTACATTAGTTTTAGAAACAAAACATACCAAAAGAAAAACCCAACCCCAACCAGAATTTTAAAATAAATCTTTCACCTCCCTTTAGGAAGGACAGTGGCCAACCATCTAGGCAAATTCACTGCTCAGTCATATTTTGACACTAAATTATAATGATGTAACTCTTATAAGTGAGAAAGTTAGAATAAAGATATGATCTGTAACTTTTCTACTGTTATATCTCCTGATATTTCCAGGAGATGCTATGCTACAGATGAAAATACATAAAATTATATTCTTCCTTTTTGGAAAACTCTAGGCTGCTGATTGAGCTTTCCCATTTCTATTTCCATGTTTTACTGGAAATCTCTGTTTATTTGAAGTCAATTTAAATGATCCATCAGATGAATCACTGCATTTTAAATGCTAGCAGAGGCACATTATGAAAAGCAACAGTTTGCTTAAGGTCCCTTCTGTATGTAGTCTGCAAAACCAAAGTGAGTACCATTTCATAAGGACAGCTGAAGTGCAAATGATTGAGTAATGAAGACACTAAAAAACACACAATAATTTGGCTGTCATTAGCCAGTCCTTTCCACAACCAAAAAAGCCCATATCTGTAAATGACAAGAGATACATACTATATTTTCTGTATTCTTTTCATCATTAATTTGGGAGAACATAGAGTAAAAATCTACTAGACTTCTTGTGCTTGAGCTTTAGAGTCAACAGTCCTGAATGAACTGTGATATTGAACATCCCCCTGAAACTGCCACACCACTGGTGATGGTAGTCTGGTGCACACTCCAAGTTTATCAGTTACTGCCTGCCTCTAGATACCATGGCCACAGATTCACTAAACACCAGCTTCCTCAGGCAAGGCCTTACTTTCTGAGCTGTGTGGGATGCTCTATCAGGTTGCTGAACTGCTTGTGGTAATATGGGTGTCAGTTTTTTCCTCCAAGAGGACTCAACCCCAAGAAGGAAATGCCCAGTTTGTAACAGACACGCACTTGAAAACCATGGTATAATCAGGCCAGCATGCAAGTATGCCTAGAAAAGATCCTAGAGGTTCAGACACCTGGAATTATCTTCCTAATATTACTGATTATTGGCAGATCTAATCTGCTCATACCACAAATAAGGGCCTGCAGTGAGCCACAGGCATTAAATATATTTTGGTATTTGCATGCAAGCACTGTTGTTAAGTTACATGTTCTTCATGAAGAACTATGTGTGAAATGCTGTGAAAAGTTTATTAATATCCACTGGCCACAATGAAAAGTTATGGATTATAGAGGTGGATAACTTATTAGTTGTTTAATTAAGCACAAGAGTGGTTAAGAATTCTGGCATAAGTATGTTGAATCTGTCTCCCAAGTAAGAAAAGGTTTATGTTTTCACTTAAGAAGAAAAAAGGTTGGAAGAGCAAAGGATGTGAGTTTGAATGAATCCTTGATTAACCCAAGAAGATGCTGGATAGAAATTGCCCCTTTGCCCTTGAAACTACAATATTCTGTTTAAGATTTAAAGACTGCAATGTGTTCCAGAGGTTTGGAGACTGACTAAACAGCTTGCTAGCAGCAACCAGACTTCAAGGAAAGCCCTGGAAAAGAAAATACATTCATGGTTTACTTTTATTTCTAGTAATCCCTGTTACTTCTGTAACCATGTTGGCTATGTTTGGATTTTGTAAACAAAATGCTTTTACTTGCTTTTACCCTAACCTGACCAGGAGTGAGGATGACTTCAAAGCATCTGGTAAACATCAAAGCACGCCATCCAGCCAAGAGCACAGAGCTTCTCACTTGGTGCTGGCTCACTCCTGCAGAGTGAAGTGCTCTAATCCATTTTTCCAGAATAACTAAAATAGAAGCACAAATTATTTCCATTAAGATATAGAATGGGCTTTGCAATTCGGATAAACAGAAGTAAGTTCTGGTGCTGATGGTGTCTCCAAAGACTGCCTGGAATATGAGAACTGGAAGGTCTCTAATCACAAACTGTAGTGCTGTATTTCCCCACTCCATTTTTTGCTAAATGTCTGCCCTTTCCACATTGTTCTCCCTTCCCCGCCCCTAGTCCGGGTGCTCCCTCAGGTTTTTCCTACTGGTTCCAGTACCCCAACTCGGCCCATGTACTGCCCCTATGCCCTGAGACCATTAGTCCATGTGCTCTCTCCGCCCCCCTCAACCCCACAGAAAACCCCAGGCTTCTTGCCTTCTCTGCCGTGGGGAGCCACGCCGTGCGCTGGCTCTCTGCCTTTGGGAACCAGCGTGTAACAAGGATCCTCTGCAGTCCCCACGCGGGGAGCCTTCTGCCCTCCCTTATCGCCACCGCGGTGCGGAGCGGACGGGCAGCCGGAGCGCGAGCGCGGGGCCGCCCGGAAGGGCTGCGGGAAGCGGGACAGCCGCTCTCCCCGAGGCAGCCCCGCAGCGCTCCCAGGGAAGGTTTGTGGGCTGCCATACCAACGCAGGAACCACACACCGCAACAACAAACCTTATTTATCTGTGATTTATGGGGTCACAATTAATACCTTAATACATTCAAGAACTTTCATCAGCTTCAGAACAGCCTACTGTGCATCTGATAAAATAGATTACAGGTCAAATTCCCATTCCGGAATCTCGAAGTGTCAGTCATTCAGATAAAAGGAGCAAACAGTTTTTTGCATCCACTAAAAAATCACCCAGTTCAAGCAATGAAAAACAAGCAGTCAAGCAGAGCAAGTCACAAACAATTTCATAACCATGGAGGTACAACTGTCACAACAAGAATTATTTAAAGTCTCTAGCTGTGTCAACTAAATGAGTCAATGATTGTTTAATGAGAGTGCAACTTGTTACTAACAATGAGTGATTATCACACTCTATTTAGTGATTCAGACTGTATGATCAACCCAGCTCTTTGGTCAGCCAAGCTGGAAATTACATGAGATACTTGAACCTCTTGCAGTATTTTCAGTGTTTCCTGCTCTGGCTAAGTCAGAAATATACAAAAATATCTTTCTGCCGCCGTTTTGGCTCTTTTGATAGTAAATGCCACCAAGAAATGAAGACCTAAACAGATGTGCGGGTTAAAAAGTAACTGCAGGAAAGAATAATGAATAACTACAGGAACTCAATGGATGGTTAATGGTATAACATTAATAATTTAATCTAAACTATTATGCTTATTTCAATAAGCTTTATTTCCATATTTCTAGTGTAAAACTCATGCATCATGCAGAGATCATCTAGAGGGGCATGTGATCTTAACTTGTCCATACATTTTTATATTCCTTTTCTGGAATACGTGCCCAGTTTTTATCTCTATAGTTTTTATCATTGAACTTACTTTAGGCTAGACAAACAGTAACCTGTTGCCGTGATTATCTGTGGTGGCTAAGAGGTAGCAATTCAATAAAAAACTTTTGAGTATCTTTCAGTTTTCATGGGTGATTGACTCATGTTTAAGGTGAACAGTGAAACCTGCAGTTTCAGTGTGGGCTGGTTTTTAGATATTGTCTGTATGAATGCATCTGTACTAAAACCAGCATTTGTTTCAGCTCAGGTAGATTCAAACTACCTCAAAATTCCTCATCAAAGTCCTCCAAGGGAAGCAAATAAGGACAGAAGTGAAGATCTAAAGCTTAACTTACTTTGTAAAATCAAATGAGAAGTGTTAGATTTTGCTTATAACCTATGAAGAAAACATAACTCTGCAAACATATTGGTTCCATGTACAAATAGAAATTCGTAAGTCTCAAAGAATCTGATCCTGCATGCAGACCCTACTAGTGAGCCCACATCTGGTAAACAGGTAGACACAATATTCCCATCACCTCAGCTTTGCAGCCCCTGCAGAGCACTGCCTATTTCAGGCACCCAGTGCAAAAGAAACAAAGAGAAACTACAGTGAGCCAGGTGAACTCCACTGCAGTGATGACATGCCAGGCCAGGACAGGCCAGGGGAGCTGGGCTTACCTCCCGCAGGGAGGGGCCTCACTGTTGTCTTCAGGCCAAATGGGTGGTTACAGTGATGAGTGAGACTGATTCTTCCCTCAGGTGCACACAAAGGCAAAGGGCAATAATCCCATCTTGCAACAAAGAAAACTAAACCAACTTTTACAGAGAAGATGGCTGGGCATGGGTAGGTTGTCCGGAAAGCTATGCAATCTCCCTCCTTCACAATATTCAATATTCATCTGGATAAGGTGCTGAAACAACTTCAACTCACTTTGAAGTTGGTTTTGCTTTGAGTGGATGGATAGATTAGAGACCTCTGGAAGCCCGAGTTATTCTATGACCACACGATTTCATTAGAAATTAGGATTGTAAAACACAATGTTATTTCAGGGCCTCAACAGACTTGAAGAAAAAAAAGTCAATAACTTGAAATCGGGACCTTTTCTTTCTGATCTTTCCTTTCAATCACAAGAGATGCCTCATCAAAGCATTCTAAAAACTCATTAACATTATTTTGTCTTCCCTTAAAAAAAATAATAGGGAAAATAAGGAAATTAAGAAGAAAGGTTGTCTATTATTTGTCTTCTGGGGTTTATGAGGACTGAGGGTTTTTTTGTTTGCTTTTTGGTTTTTGTTTCTCGTTTTTGTTTTTTTTGCATCACACGGCATGATCAAGTTCTTAAAGTTCTTATTTGTAATCCTTTCAGTGTTGTTTCCAGGACCTGGGCTGTTTCCAGGAAAACACCAAATGTTGCAAAACAACATAATAAAATAAAAGCAACACTGAACAATGTTTTTTCTCAGGTCCCCATCTTTAATTGAACTTACAGTTCTTAGCTTATGAAAACAACAAATGTGGATAAAAATCATTAAAGATTGTGATGGCCTCAGCTATAATAGGGAAAGTTTTATTAGCAGCTACATATGAACATTGTGTTACTGATTCCTATGAGGTATTTCTGAAAATCCCCTGTAAATTAATTTCTTTTTCCTTCATATGTACTTCCCTTAAAAATATTTTATTTCTGCACTGGCTGTGGAAAACTGCTACTGATGTTGCTGTCATGTTCCATTTGATCAGATGCCTGTGCATAAATATTTAAATATGAGGAGATAACAAGAAACACTTTTCCAGTGCCTTATATGTACTTTCTGTAATTGAATTTAAAAGCAATGTCAGATAGCTATTTTTTAATACTTTACCTGGTAAGAAACCAACTTCTAATACTTAAGTATTCAAGGTCAAATCACCTTTAAAAACAAACGTATTCCTCTGCTATATCAAAGAGAAAGGAATTAAATAAAGACAAATATAGGCTGCTAAACTGGGAATGTGGCTAGAGACACTTGCTAAAAGTGAGTCAGGCTGTTCTGCAATTAGGACATAAAAATAGTTTTCTGAGCATATGTATCTTCTTGACCAAATGAGCTAAGATAAATAGAATAGCGGAAAGTTTGTAGGCTGGCTCTTGAATATGAGAGATCAGACCCTCCTCTTTGGAATTTCCCTCCCTCTTTAGGCACCTTGAAATTGTTCCACACATAATTTATTTAAAGTTGAAAGTCAGAAATATTCTGTCAGCTTGGGCAATGGATATGTGAATAAACTACCGAACTTTGCACTTCACAGTAACTGCTTCACAAAATCTTGTGGCTGTGATTACTGCTCAGTACTTTCAGATTAGATGTGACTGAGATCAAATGGAATATTTTAAGGAATCTAAATTTTTTTACAAATTTTAATACAAATTTTTTAAGAATATTTTTTCCTAGTCCTCCAATTTATGCCTATTTTTCATCATATTCACTGTTAATAAAATTAATAATTCCTCCCTGTGACTAGGTTTCATGGCGTTTAAAACCTTGAAAGCAAGACATGTGAGGTGGAGAGGTTACACGAACTGAAACCTGTGGTGATGCCTTGACACAATTACCTGTAAGACCAGAAACCAGCAGCCGTCACACACCACTAACTGGGCTACTGTGTCAGTCAACATACGAAACAAATGCATGACCTACTAAAGAAGCATTGCAAAACTACTTTCTATTCTAATTTTAGCCATCTGATACACTAGGATTTAATATCAGGCATGTGACACCAGAAAAATTCATGCCCTTTGGTCAGAACTTCCCCATAACTGCTCAGTGTGCTTGTACAACATCACTGCCTGGTTTCCTTTTTTCTATGCCCTGTATTTCAGGGGATCAGTAACTTTATCCTGGAAAGTACTGACCATGAACAGCAGTGCATTTCACCCTATTCCTCCTCAGCTCAGGCTCTGTTTCATTTTGGAATTTTTATTGCTCTGTCCAGTCTTATTCAGCAATACTTGCTTAAAGAGTCTTGATATTTCCAGCTGAATTTGCCTGAATTTATGGCATTGTTCATAAGAAATTTACTCACATTTCTACTGTATATCATGGCTGCCAAATATAACAGATTTTCCCTCTTGTACCACTGATACTTTCTTTGCTGCACTGTCACACAGGTGATAAATGTAACATGAGACATCTGAAAAGAACATTTGTCAGAAAAAATACAGTAAAACATTAAATATGCAAAGAATACTTGGAACATGCGTAAGCATTTTGTCATAGATGGCAAAAACAGTATCCTAGTTTGTGTTCTAACAGAGGAGTAGAAGAAAACCAGGGCAAGACTGAGTGAAAAATATTCAGAGTAATTTTTGGAAAAGAAAGAGAAACAGGAGTAGAAAAGGAAAAAAAATTTAAAAATAATTCGCCTCCAAGAACAAAGAGTTTAAGTCCAGGCACAAGAGCTAGAGAAAAAATTGCAAGGGAATAAAGAAGTTATGAAGAACTATTAGTCTTCTGAAGAAGTGGGAGCAGTATCATATTCCCCACTACACAGGCAGGATGCAGGAGCAGAGGGGCCTTTCATCAAGGTCAAACACAAAAAGCAAATATGCAGGAAGGAGTAACTAGGAGAGGTTGCTAAGGACATGTATAAATAAATATGTATGGTAGAAACCAGAAAGGGCAAGTCTCTAATAGAGATACAGCACACAAGAGACCTGAAGTAATTTGTTCTGGAAGATGAAACAAGACCAATATGAACACTGGCCATATATTCAGCAGGAGGGAAGGCTATTGCTGAATGAGACAGAGAAAGCCAAAGCCCTTATTGTCTTCTTTATATCAATATTCACTAAGAAGATTCAGTAAAACCATCTGTCTAATACCAATGACAAAAGCATAATATTTCAAACTAGAAACATTAGGAGCAAATTAAAGAGCATGTCCTTCGAAAGATTTATTTTTTTTTCAACCACATAAATCTGACAAACTAGGATTAAAACAAAAAAAAGAAAAAAAAACACCAAACCAAGCAAACAACAACAAAAAACACTCACAAACAAACCCAAACAAACAAACAAAAACAACACAAAAACCCCAAAGCCTGACCAAAACCACCTCAGAATTGGTGAGTAGTTAACGCCGAAAAATCAAAATTCTTGAACTAAAACATTAAAAAGGACGCTAATGGGCTTTTTCATAGAAGTTACAATGAAGGCTTTGCATACCACCTGATTTAATGTCTGTTACTGGATTGTTATACATATATAGGTATAGACACAGATGTAGATATAGATATTTCTAAAGAAGATAACAGCAAGATGAGCACCAGACAGCTGTCAAAGGTCCAGTCTCGTTGAGTGCTCTTACTGGTAACTGGGTAGAACAGACAGCACGTTCATTGCACAAACGTACAGTTGTCACGTTGGAGCAGACAATGAGAAATCAAAAGACCTCAGACAAACCAGAGAGCTGCAGAGTACAAACCAGAGTACCTTGCAGACAAGTGTCAACTGCATGGGAACAAGAACAACAAGCTGAAGAAAAGGATCTTCAGATCATTGTACGAGGTACAGGCAGAACAAGAGTCCCCATCATGATACTATAAAGAAAATTCAAATTTCCAGTTGGAGGACTATATCCCACCAGATGAGAAGAAATCCTTCAGCTCTACGTATCACTGGCGGGGCCCCAGCACTGTGTCCTGTTTGGGAAGCTGCAATAGCTTGGTGCAAATGAGAGGAGTGCAGAGGAGAGCAGTCAGGCACGCAGAGAACCAAAAAACGTGAGTTGTGGGAACACACTAAAGGAAATACGGTGGGTTGGGTTATTGAAGAGAAGCCTGAGATCTGGCACATGCATCACTTCCCAGAAAAGACTCAGAAAAGAGAGAGCTAACTGTTCTCCTTCTCTTCAGCAAATAGGATAAGTAGATGAGCCACTTCCACTGCCAGATAAAACACAAAGAATCACTTCTAATCCTAAAACAGTTTAGCACTGGAACACAGACTCAGCATGCACTGGATGATGATCATCATCACCAGCTTTTAGGGGGAGATTAGACAAATACACATTGGCAGACATACAGAGGCAGACCATTAGCATTCTGAGGTCCATTCTTTTCTTACTCTCCAGTAACAGGTATTGCTGTGAGTGATCTGCTAAGTGCAAAAAAAGGCTGTGTGATTTCAGTACCCCTCTTGCCTACCGCCCTCATTCAGTCCTTTTGTCTGTTAGAAACAACTGGGTTTTGAGTGTTGCCTGATGAAAAGTTATTTTCCTAGAATATTCACTATAAAGTCAAAGTCAGAAAAATTGGAGGAGTAATTCCATTCAGAAGACAGATGAATAGTTCACAGAGAAATCTGGCAGTAGAGAACATCCTGTCTCAGGGAAGGAGCCACTTCCAGACTTCTGACTCCAGTATGAGTCACACCTCAGCCATGTCAGAGAGTCCCAGTAGCCAGTTGTCAATGGTTTTTTCTAGGAAATCCACTAAAATCCACCTGCTGACACGCACTGAATGAGCAACTGACACCATGCAGCAGTGGTGCATCCTGTGCAGGTGAAGAGATGGACACAAGGATCCACGTGTAAAATCTCAGAGCCAAACTATAAAATATAGGTTGCACCTTCTGTCATCTTGCATCATTGCACTTCCAGGTGCAAGTGGCCCTTCCTGGTGCCAGTCTCAGAACAGGGATCCCAAGACCCCTTCTTTAAAATGGGCTTATGGAAAAAAAAAATCATTCCCTTGCATCATTATGAGATTTAAATGACATTTTGGTGTTTTACTACTAAATTACAGTTTTACTACTATATTACTATTTTATTACTGTATTTCCTGACATGTGGGAGTTACAGCATCTCATGCCTGCTTTAAAAAACACTTTTTTTCATCACTTATCATGCTGTCTAGCAGAATATTTCATCAACAAACTTTCTTATCTGCTTATCTGCCTCCAGTGAAATTTTTTTGTGAAAACTGTAGCCAACATGGCTCAACGATTTCCGAGCACAAAACAAAAAAATACGTTGTTTTGCTCATGTTAAAAGTCCTGGCAGTGATGTTTTTGTATCATAGCATTTCTTGTGTAAGATAAAAATTTTAATTGAGACAGCCACTGACAGTGATGGCAGCAAAAGAAGTGACTTGATTGCATTTCCCCATTGCTCCAAATTGCGTTGCTTTCACAGAAGGCACTGCTGAGAAATTTCCCTAAGTATCACAGGAAAATAAAAATGATGGTGTGGTTTTAGGCCAGACAAGAGCCCTTCCACGATGCCACACTCCTTCAAGTGGCCTTTGGGCTAAGGTGCATGCACAGAAACAAATGAACACGAAGCAGATGAAACTTGTCATGGCCCTGCCCCTAGCCTGGCCCCTCTGAGAGATGGAGCTGTGCCTGAGGATACCTGAGCTCCTCACAAATCACATCACACTTCAACATGATCACTGAAAGGGTCATTTATTGAATTTTTTTCAAAATTACAGATAGTAGCTCCTACCACTGGTATAGACCAGAATTAAAAGCAGTTGATCTGTTCCTTAGGGTATGTGGGAAAAATCATTTCTGTTTCTTGTTGCCAAACTGGTTGTGGGTTGGTGAGCTGAAGCCTGAGGAGGTGACCACCAGACACAGGAGCACAGATGGCTCTTGCCTGTACCCCAGGAGTCCTGGTCCTTTGTGGTGGTTTGAAGAGCTGTTACAAGCAGCCAGGATCTAGAAAGGTTTCTCCTGCTCATGTACAGAGCTCATCAGATTTTGAAGAGTTGCTCTGGAAATGCTTCTCAGAGTAGCACCCTGGCTGGCACATCCAGTCAGAATTTTTCTTTTTTCTGTTTGATAGATCATTATTACACCCCTTTCATTTCTGGAGGAGAAATAAAAAATAAGTCTGAATTGAAGTAAAGCCTGACAGTTTCTCACTTTAGAGAAAACTCTCAGTCTTACAAGAAATGAAATAGGGTGGCAACCATCTATTGAAAGCAGAAGTTCAATTGCAGCTATCATATTTTTCCTGAAAAAGCATATTCTAAAGAAAATTAAATTTTTTTTAGAAGTACATAGTACCCACTGGTGTTCTGCTAAACAATCTCACTTTGTCTTGAGATTTCCTGGGCTGGATGTCATATCAGGATGCCATTATACAGCATTCCATTTACAAAAGTATCTTGGGTTATAAGATGTACCCAGATGTTTTGTGACTTACTGTCATGCTGTCCCAAAAAAGTAAAATAGAAAAATAGAGTTGACATTTCTGAAGAAGGTAATGGAAAGGAGCTGTTTCCCACAATAACTTCATTTACTCAACTGCACCTTTAAGAAGAAAATGGAGGAATTTTTGGTAGACAGCATTTCATTCTTAACATTTAAGGCAATAGGTATAGCCAAGACAATGACCTGGAGCTACCATGCATGTCTTTTCTTGTTCCCTCTTCATACTGACTACATCCCATCTTTATTTCTGGCTATTTGGAAAATACAGTGCAGGTCATGTAGCTGCAACTCCATTTTTCCACAAGGGATGACAGGGAAAACTTCTCTCAGCATTTCCACTTCACTGTGCAGCCCGGGGCAGGATGCTAACCCACAGGGTTTATTTCCACAGCACACCGTCTTTAAATGATATAGATACTTCAGATTTTTTTTAATGATAGATAAAAAGGTTTTAGCTTTTCTCAAGATACAGATAAGAAATTTCAGCTACATTTTCCTTGATGCCTGCTCTGAAACATGGTAAAGTGATGAGAGAATTTGTATAGATGAACCTGTCCAGATGAAACAAGAATCAGCCAGAAATCCATTACTTATCATCCAGAACACAAAAGCAGGAACAAACTCTCCTCTGATCACAAAGTATTCTCTGGTTCATTAAAATTTTACCCTGCTACTGAAGTCATCCTCTCACATCCAGAATAGCTGCATTCCCTGATAAAAGCAGTGCTGCACAATTACCACCCCAGAAAAACAATCCTTAACTGTAATACTAGAAATAAAATGTGGGACTGAAGGCTGCACAAGATACCTCACTGTTATCTGGTACAATGCAAAGTAAGTTCCTTATTCTCATTAATTTCTCCTGGTATTTCCAGACATTTTCCATGCTGCTTTATTTGCTTTATCACAATGTTTTTCAAGGTGACAATTAGGTGAGCATTTTATAATGTATGACTAAATTTTAGCAGCTAATTTGTGAGTTGGTTGTATCAGCTTTTCTTTCCTCCCCCAGTGAGAGTCTCTTTTGTAAATGTCTTGAATCTAGACACAAACTGAGCAAAAAATTATGCTTATTTCTGACTGTGTGCTATGTAGTATTCTATTATGGTTTGCACAAATGTATTGACTCATATGCAGCAGGTAAGAATGAAAATGTAAATTTTAGTGATTAGGATAGAAAGAAACTGAGTATGTCTTCTGAAAAAGTCATTATTTATTTGGGATTTTTGAACCCCTGTGATATTACCAGGATTTCCCTCTAAACAGAGCAATGGTTTAGATTCTTACTTTAACTGATATTTGTAAGTCACTCTACTGTACTCTTTTCCCTGCCTTCAGTAAATTGTGATCTAAACTGTTCATGAATTAAATTCCAGTTCATTTCATCTCACTCTTCCCAAGGTTCCCCTACATTTCTGAAGAAATTTACTAGACTTATTGAAATTTTGTGTATAAATCAGATGGGTTTTGCTTAGCAGCCTCAATCAACTTGCTTGATTAATCACTTTGTGTATTAAAAATACAGATGTCAAATATGAAGCCAGAGTTTTTATCTGATCAAAAATCCAGTCTCTGAAACACATATTTCTGGGGTGGGAAGATAGTGAGGCTGCTGCTGCAAAGAGGAGCCTCCCCTCCCCTCCCCTCCCCTNAAAAATATCTATAGAGATAAATCAGATAATAGATGCAAAATAGTCATTATATCTTTGTGGCTAAAGCATGAACTAAAAGGACAGTGGCTGACAGCTACACATAGCTCTGAGAAAGGATACCTTTTAAAAAGGTAAATTAAATAAATGTAAAGTTGTCAAAGTTGCTGTCTGAATTTCCTGATTGCAGGAGTTGGGTTCTCTAAGTCTTGTGACATTACAGCTTTAGAATAAAACTGCAGACTAGCTATATCTTTCAAATTAAATATACTTGGCTTAATTCTGGCAGCTGTTTGGCTCCTAGTACAAGTTTTTCTTCTTTCAACTGCAACTCAGAAGAAACATCATAAAAGAACTTCTAAATATTAGAAATTCCTGATTTAAAGGATTATTTGTAATGTCTCTTCTGCAGAGGAAGATGAAATATTTTGTTAGATAAAGACATGCCTGGGATTAGCAAACTAGACAGTACACAGCCAAACTCATATAGATGCAAAACATTTCAACACACTGTGCTGACCCAAATCTAATGGTCATAATAGTAGGTTGTGGATGTCCTCAAGTGAATAATTTTAATACAGCCCTTTTTCTATTCAGATATTATCTATTTGCTCAGATTTCTATGAACAGCTTCAGAGGAACTGACTACATGCTAAGTTCTCAGAGAGAATTAAAGGACATGGCAAAAGGATATTACATTAATGCATTTAAGGTGTCCCATTATTATTTTATGCTCTTGCCTTCCCCCTGCTTTTAGACTTGGGTGAAACTGCAGGGTAAGGACTGGAGCAGCCCAGACCACACGTAGCAGTCATGGGGCTCTCTGCACACCCTGTTACTCCGTGGTGTCCCTGCAGCCTCTGATCTCCAGCAAAGGGGAGCAGACACCCATTGTCCTGCATCAAGACATGGCTCTGGTTGCACAGACTCCGTGGAGCAACAGGGGAAGCCTGGTGAGTTCAAACACAGCAGTGAGTATGTTTCTGGAGGGAACACTGAGTTTATGTGGTTGTAGCTTATGAGGTTAACTCCTACAATTGTACACTGGCTAAAGCCCTAAATCAATTCTATAGAAGTTGATAGGAGTTTGTCCTCCACACCAGCTGAAGTAAAATACAGCCTTACCTTATTTTTAAGATGGCACATCTCTTATTTGTCACTGCCTTTTTCAGGCTGAATTTTTATTCCTCTGTGTGGTTTTAGCTGTCCATGATATTTGAAAAGTCATGGAAATCAGGTGAAGTTTCAGGTGACTGGAAAAAGGAAAACATAGTACACATCTTTAAAAAGAGTAGAAGGCAAGACCCTGGGAACTACCAACCTTTCAGCCTCACCTCTGTGCCTGGGAAGATCATGGAACATATCCTCCTAGAAGATGTGCCAAGGCACATGGAGGACAGGGAGGTGATTCAGGACATCCAGCATGACTTCACTGAGTACTACTTGACCAACTAGCTTGACCAACCTAGTGACTTTCTGTGATGGAGTGACTACATCAGTGGACAAGGAAAGGGCTGCAGATGTCTGTCTTGGTTTGAAAGACAGGTGTCTACTAAGGAAGGGAGGAGCCCCCCCTTGGAATGGAAAATGCAATCCACTTCCCTCCAAATTATTACAAATTTGAAATTAAGGGGCTTTCAGGCAAAGATATGAGGAAATGGAATAACAGGTTTTTTCTAATATATATATATATAT
>VXAZ01001320.1:250230-319172 GCA_013399875.1 Gymnorhina tibicen
ACAGATCAGAGCAGCCCTGCCCAGAAGGACTTGGGGGTGCTGTGGGTGAGAGGCTGGACATGCCCCAGCCATGAGCACTCACAGCCCAGAGAGCCAAACGTGTCCTGGGCTGCATCCAGAGCCCCGTGGGCAGCAGGGGAGGGAGGGGATTCTGCTCCTCTGCTCTGCTCTGGTGAGATCCACCTGGAGCCCTGCATCCAGCTCTGGGGTCCCAGCACAGGAAGGACAGGGACCTGCTGGAGGAAGTGCCAAAGAACATCACCAAATTGATTAGAGGTTGGATGGAGCTCTGAGCAACTTGTCTAGTGCAAGTTGTCCCTGTTCACAGCTGGGGCTGGAACCAGGTGATCTTTAATGTCCCTTCCAAACCAAACCATTCTGTGATTCCATGACTACTGAGACTCCGAGATAACTGAAGAGTTCCATCTTGTTTTTAACACTCACTTTTGGGACTGATGAAATTCACTCGTGATAGTCTTGGTTTAGTTTCTGTAAAGTGGAAAGAAACAGGATATAAGTAGCCCATTTTTGAAGGCCCCAAAGTTCACTGTGATGAAAGAGGCAGATAGGGACACTCACATACTGTGAAAATATGTGTGTGTTTTACGTCAGTGTGTGATGAACCTAGCTCTGCAAGATCCTGCCGCAAATCAGTTGTTGCTCTTTGAATTTCTTTGTGTTGTAAAAACAGCTTCAGTCTTAACACCCACCATGCCAGCAGCTGCACAATGGCTGAGAAACCAAATCTGGTTCACTTTCCAAGGACTTTCCTCAGGGTGAGATGAGTAGCTTGAAACAGTTAGACTGCTTGGGTTAGGAAAGCAAAAAGAAGGAATCTGTTCAATTGTTCTTCATGTCCATTGGGGGTAGGAAAAAAATTCAATTTAATTTGTTCTGTGAAAATATGCTGCTTTCAAGAACACTTATTACAGTAATAAAGACAGTCTACCACTTGGGAAAAAAGCTAGCTATGGTTGTTAGAGAAAGTCCTTCACTGGAGGATTTTAAGACAGATACTTTTATAGTTGGTCTCAATATAGCCAATCATCTTCCAAGCAAGACAATTTCTGCAGTGGATCTCTTACGATCTCTCCCAGCTATGCATATCCAAGACACTTGGGAAACAATGTGTATATATTGGGCAGCTTCAGAGAAAGGATGTATGTCGAAAGCATTTGTGCAGTGACTCACCATTGCACGAGGTAAGCATTTGAATGGTTATTTACTTTTGTTCTATTTGTCCTTCAGATTACTGTGTTAGTGGAGAGCTCGTACAAACTTGTAGGTTTCAGATGCCTCATATTTTCTATTGGACAAGACCTTCTGTTTTCTTTGAAGAGCAATTTAATTATTTGCAAAATAATTTCAATAATCTGCAGGTACAAGTCCGTAAACTAGAGAAATCCCTTTTTTCCCATGAAGTTTTGTTCAGAGTACACCAGGTGGTATGCTGCAAAAAGTAGGTTGTACATCATGAAAAAATTATATCCACCCACGTAAATATCTTTTCCAAGGAGTAGTAATAACATAAAATACTCTCAAGAGTTAGGTCCACACTACACTGTGAGATAGGTGAGAGTTGCCAGTACAGATGCTGCTGGAAAGAAGAAAATCAATGATGTTAAAACCCTTCATTTCTGTGTTTGAGTGTGTAGAACAGAGAATTTACACATCTATACTAGGTTTACAGGTGAATATATATTGCCAGTTAAATTGCAGCTATATTTCCTTCTGTTTCACACCGACAAAATATTAATTTTTTCAAGGGCTGTCTGATTTATTTAACTCAGCAACAAAAAGCTAGCAGATTTTGGCAAGCAAATTCAATAGTGTTCTAGTAAACATGTGTATCAGATTATAATTTATATTCTTTACATAGTCTTACCAAGAAAAAAAAATCAGAGATCATGGAAAACTAACATTACTGGTTTACAAAATCATATGACACCATATCATGAACACAGATTATCTTCTTGTAATATTTTTGTCCAACTCTTTCCTTCATTCTAGCAGTATTCTTTCTCCTCTGGTTTTTGCTGTATGGTGCAACTTGATTCCTGATCTGGAATGGAGTTGCTACCACCTTTATTTCTTTTGTCAGTGTTACATAAACCCCCTTTATGTCCACCTCTTTACAACAGCAAAGTCTAGAAGAGGAGAATCTCTTAAATAAATTCAGCACCAGAACTGTGAAACAGTTAAGAATCTATTCAGCAAACACATCTTGTGCTATCTTTTCCACTGTGTTTAAGACTATTTATAAGGCTTTTGAAGACTATTTCAACTATTTAAAATACTTTATATGTATATAAAGTGTTTGAATACATATGTATACAGTCATTAAGGGTAAAATTGGCACATGCCTTCATGAGGAGCCTGGCCACAGAATTTTGCAAGCTTAATTGTCAAATAATGGTATAAATCTTATCAGTGATAGCAACAGAGGGTAGTATTGACAGCTGTGCAATGAGAAGCAATAATATGAAATAATCCTATTTGCTCCCACTGAAGACTGGTATTTTAAACCTAATTAAATGCTAAACATGCTGCAGCTTAAAGTAACTTTCTGTGCCTGAAGCATATGATTGACAGAGAAGGTGCTCTCCAAGTACACCTGCAATAATATCAAATGACCTAAAGTAAATGTAGGAGTATGGACCTAATCCTACACTACCTTAAAGCTGATGTAAAATCTTTTGCAGCAAGTCTTTTATCTTGAACTGAATGAATTTGGGCTAGATAGAAGATGCTGAGTTGAGTTTTGCTCTGATAGCAATCCGACTGGATATGATTTACAGTTTTGGTTCATTATGACCTGGTTTTAGAACTGATAATTAGAGCAGGGGAATAATTTCCTTTGAAAAAAAACATACACCTTTTTGGAAAAAAAATCAAGCTTAGCTCATGGTCATGTTTCAAAGGAAGCTAAATAGCTATAGCTGAGAGGAAGGGTCCCCGTGCATGCCCTGAAAATATAGACAGTGAAACTACAAAAGAAAAAGCAGTTTAGAAACCATTCATTTAAAAAAAAAATTTAAAAAAAAGAGAGAGAGGAAAAAAAGCACTACAAATATTGTAAGCATTGTTCCAGTTGCAACATCAGTCGAGGGGGCAGAGGAATAGTCCCTGCAGGATGCAAATCATTCACAGAAAAATGTGAGATTTGGTCAGCACAAATTAAAACCAGATCAACTGATTATGAGGGGACAACACTCAGACTTCTACTCTGCTGAAAAGAAATGTAATAAGTTGTTCTGTTTCTCACAGTATATACAACAAGATTCAAATCACGGCCCAAGTGTGAGCTCAGTGAGGTGCTCAGATCACTCCAATTTCTAATAATGCAGATAAAAATTAAATTTAAAATTAAAAAATAATTTGTGCATGTTTCATTCATCTAGAAACATTCATCTGCTGTCTTACTTCCTAACAGAGACGTAAAAAGGAGGGACAAGTCCCTGTCCCAGCTGCTTGGTCAGAAACACTGAAACAGGGACTAATGATACCCGGATAGAGTCTCTGTCATCTTAGTCAGTTGTTTGCATTCCCACATCATAGCCACAAGATCAGAGCATTGCAGGGAGCTCACAGCTTCTCTGCTCTCCTCAGCCTTCTCACCATGATGGGCACATTTACACCTCAGCAATTAGCCCTAAAGAAATAGGTCCTTTTCTAAACATCCCCAGAGATCACTCTGACAATTCAATTAGGTGAAGAATAATGAATTGGAGAGTTTATAGATATATGGGGAGCAGACAAGCTGAGGAGCACCAGAGAGCACAGCTCTGATGCCACATGGTCTATCTGCTATTTTTCCCATACAGAAAGAGCACAAAGGCAGGAAGGGCAGTGAGAGCCACAGGAACACACTGTGCGTAGACAAGGAGTGTCTGTGACCCAGTTGAAGCTGACACTCTCTCCTGCAGGAGCCCTCTGGCACCAAGCTCTGCAATCCGGGCTTGGCCAGGATGGGAAGGAGAATTAGTCCCATTTGTTTGACTCTAGACTATGTTAGAATAAATAGCTGCTCAGCCTCAGAGCTGAAGTGCAGATGTGCATCAGCCAGTTTGTTATACAAATCTGTTCCTCTTTTCTCATTTTGAATACAAACCAAAACCTCCAGAAAGGAAAGATAAAGATTACCCTAAAAAGAAGAAAAAAAGAAAAAGCTATCTGTGACCTTCATGGCACATGGATTGGTCTCTGAAAAACAAACAGCATGAGTAACAACAGCAGAGATGAAACTTGATTCCCTACAGTTTTGTGTCCCAGCGTTGCTTGGTAATGCCCTGACTCCTGTTCTTCTCCACAGCCTTTATTTATATTCATTTTGCTTCCTGGTGCAAGATGCAGGCTGGAGCCAAGCAGGACATGCAGTCTGCACAGCCAGGACCTCTCTGTGGGCTGCACAAGGCTGGTTATCAGGGCTTTTGAATCCCAGTGGCCAAATAGTCCATGAAAGTGGAAACAGCAGCAGCACCAACACAAATGAACTGAATTCCCCTAGAAAATGGAACAGACTCTCATGAGCTGCTGCTTCCACTGAAGCACATGTCCCTGTTATGCTAACTGTGAGTGACAGTGTTTTAACTGCCCCAAAGGATTTTAACACAGGAGCTTCACAAATTCCCACAGCTGTGTCACAAACTTTTGTACTGCAGAGTTTTCTATTGGGAAACACACTTGCCTTTATCATACATGGATACAGAAGACTTATTATTTACTGATCGTCGACATTTAAAAAATTATTTTATACACAAGATTCACAACGTGTAATACTCTAGGTAGTTCCACATTGCTTCATTCATGAAGAATAATCTAATACTTACACACACCAATTAGACTTGAAAACAGTAATTAAATAATTCAGAGAAAGTTAAGATGATTATGGGAACAAGAGAAATTTTCAGTCTAAAATCCCTGGTTTAAATTTGGCTCAGTGCTTGTTTATGCTGAGCCATGACTGCTCAATAAGTGAAACAATACTGTATTTCTGGGCCTGTTTAGTAAGAAAACTAAGGCATAAGATATGTTATTTTCCTTTAAAAATCTGTAACTATGAGCTTGGTAGTTTCACACTATCTGCTGCAGTTGACATGCTGATGATGTCAGGAGCAATGTCACAGGTTAAATGCATATGACCGTAACATCTCATTCTTATAACAGAAAAATGTATTCTGCTGCTTTTCTATGTCCATTCTCTGAAGAGTGTTTTCTAATACAGGCACTAAAAAACAGCCTCTGTGGTTGCACACCCCAGACATTGTACTCTTCAGAGGCAAAAGTCTGCTAGAAGGGTCAGTAAGGAGGGAAGTCAGACAGTCACTGAAGATGTTCTTACAATGTCACAGTTAAATATCCCATAATCAGATACTGACGGAAATACAGACATGGAAAAATCTGTGCCATGGGAAGAGGGAGAAATCTTGTTGCTCAACTTCCACATCTTTTTCTATGTGGGCCCATTCTAACACCTAAATCAAGCTGGAATACTAGTTCCAAAATGTTGGTTGAACAAGGGAACTACATAAAGCATGATTACTCAGTTCATAACCTGGCACTGTTTTCTAAACCAATACAGAGATCTATGTTCTCACACTTTGGCATTTGCTGCTTGGCTGAGTGAAAAATCACTATCTCCGTGTACTGTAAAACAGAAATCTGTACCAGACTTCTGAGGAAACAGGCCATTAGGTCTAGTAGTAGACCGGACAACAGAGACACCTGATTTCTTCCACTGGCTGATTTCAAATGACTCATGTAAATCTACTTCAGAAGCATCCAGATTTGGAGAAATTTAATATTAAGTATCTATCATGCTACTACTCTGAGAACAATTTTAAAACTACTGAACTGCTCTGAAAATAGAGAGTCATTGTGGATGTTTACCTGGTTTGAAAGCTAGAAGGGTTGTCAACTGAACTCAGAGACTCAAACATTCCATAGAGTAAGTTGCTTCACATTTTTTTATGAAAGGGACTTACTGCAAATCACAGGAGTAGTTAAATTTTTGTACTGTGAAAATGCTGGCCTTAACTTCTCTGAGATTTCTCATCCCTAAAATAAAAACTATGGACAAGTTCTGATGATATCACCAACTACTCCCACAGTTAACAAATGTGACTATATAAACATATGTAAGGTCAAAGTGGGAGTTTGTTCTTCAAAAATGTGTTCTTCAAATAATTTCATTTGCAAGTACAGACGTAGCAGTTGTAAAAAAAACAAGGAAACTGGAGACATTTTTTTTTCTGGAAAACGTGATTAAAATTTTTTTTATAGGATCCTACTGCAGTTTCATAGAAACTGCATGACTCTCCTAAACAGGACAGGTTCTTATTGTAAAGAACAGAAACTAGGTATCAGTATTTTGTATTTAACTATTAGTCTGTGCTGCCTAGCAGGAAATTCTTTCCAACTTTCCTAGGTTATATCGGCACATTCTTTTTGCCCTTCAGTCCATAAAATGATACAGGTTCATGCGGTGTACATGCTCTGATTTTCCAATGTTCCACTCTGTTTCCACATGATTATGACAGAATTTACTCCACAGGCAAAATAGTAAGAAACACCACAAAGGACAATATACATCAAAGTGGAAACACACAGCAGACCACTATAGTTAGCATATTAATTGCATTTCAGCTTCTCTGTAGCCAGCCACCGTGTGGCACTCAGTCTGGAGTCAACAGGAGATCCACAAAAAACAGACATGTCGCATGGAGCCTTCTGTTTTTAAAACATTCCAGAAATTATGTCTCTTGTCTGAAAAGGCTAGTGTTAAATTTAATTTGTCCCTTTCCTCTTCTGCAGTTATCTTGATTAATGTATTTCACCAGTAGAATGTATACTAAATTTAAAACCTCATTGCTTTACACATGAACACACAGAGATATCTCCTCCTTTCACCTCAGTATTTGCCTACTGCTCAGTCTGTGTAAGAGGTGGCCACTGTGTTGCATTCTGGTCATTCAAAATGAGGTGCACCTTTGC
Source organism: Gymnorhina tibicen (assembly GCA_013399875.1). NCBI lineage: Eukaryota > Metazoa > Chordata > Aves > Passeriformes > Artamidae > Gymnorhina > Gymnorhina tibicen. The sequence continues at coordinate 257,224 of VXAZ01001320.1, forward strand.
TGGTGCTGGCTCAGCAACACTGGAGAGACCCATCATACGATCTGGGCAGCTGCTGAAGCTCCCCCTACAGTCAAAGGAGAGAGACCTACTGTGTACAATTTAGAGTATCCTTGAACTAAAACATCCTATCCAGATTTTGGAGTAAATCGCTCCCCTGCAGGCAACTCCCCTGTATTCATTGCAAAACAACCTTTGTACTTTGAGTAAAAAGTAAGATGAACTCTGCATATGTAGTCATGGAATTAACCTCATAACTAGGCTTTCTAGTGTTAGGGCAATTTAAAGCACGTAGGACAGAAATTATGACTTTAAACAGACAGATCAGCTTAAGAGTATTAACAGTTTATATACATCTTCACCTGTGAATATGTATTTATGTGTTCCTCCTGCTCACCACACAGTATATCCCATCATTATGTGTGAGAATATCTGAAAATTTTCATGGAATGGTTTGTAAGAAGATATGGGTTATAATCAAATTATACTTTTATTATTTCTGCGAAAAATAGCTGCTGCCACTTTGAAGTGAGGGGCAAATTTCAGATCTTTGTTCAAAATGTAGGTTTATTTCCATCTAATTCCTCCAAAGCAGTAACAGAGACAATAATTTTGGGCCCAGATTATGTGCTCACATTGGGTGGAAAGGACTGGCATAAGTATTTGCATGGGAAGTAAAGAAGAGTCTTCCTTTTTTGTGAGGAAGAATCGAGAGGCATGAAAAACTCAGATAAGAGATATAAAAGATAATTTTTACAAAGGCTCCATCCATCACAATGCATTTTGAAAAACTAGATTTACAGAAATCATTCTGATTGTTGAAGTTGGAGAACATGTTGAAAGGAAAGCATCTTGATCAAGAGATCTGCTAATACGTGGTTGTTCTGATGAATACTAATGAACAAGATTATTTTTCACTTTGCTTCCCTAATCTACAACCTAGTATCTTAACAATGTTGTATAAGATAAGGGACACAGTATAAGAAGTGCTAATATAAAGGCATTTCTAAGTGCTAATGTAAAGATGCACCACTGACTAAATTCTGATCATTTACACCAGACATATTCTGCAGTTACAACTGATTTAGGCAGATGTTTGTTTCTCGTGGTTTTTACAAGATCACAAATTTTTTAGATAACTGTGGAAATTAAAAGTGTTCAGAGTATGGTGTTAGGATAATGATAAGGTATTAGGATAAGAGTGGTTTTTTTACTTGTAAATATGAAATCAAGATAGCTTGTAGATAATAGAATTTACTACATTATTTTTCAGTATACTTTCAGGATGTTATTCTTCATGCTGAACAGCATATACACTAACTTTTTCACATGGTACTTTGTCACCTGTGTTCTCATCCTTTGGATTTTTGTTCCTCTGCCCTCCTATGGATTTGTTTACAGAAAACAGACCTTTAAGGACAAAACAAGGCAAAAACTTCTAATATCTTTTGTTTACTAGTACCTAAAAATAGGACTGGAATTAGTCACACAGCTATTTAGGGACTTTATCTAGGGTTTGTGAACATCATGCAAATCAAATTTTTCCTTTGACATTTGGTTCAAGATTAGATTACATTATGCATCCTCTATTACATTATGCATCCCTTATTACATATCCGTTATACAACCTTATTTAAAAAACAGCTTCAACCTTATTCATTTACTTATAGCCAGATTAGCACATAAGGGAATGGATTGTATGGTGAATATAAGACCACTGGAAGATCATGATTTTTTCATGTAGCTTTAACACTGTATGCAAAAGAAGTCCTTTATGTCCTACAAAGGTAATATTTTCTGCAAAAATAAATTCCTTATGCACTTATTTAAATTAAAAACTCTCACTATAAAAATCTAACCAAAAAAGTGGGTTGAGGGGGCATTTGTCTGTGTGTGTATGCAGCTTCCAGTAACTGAGTCCTTCAGGGTGACCACCTTTAAACTCAGAGGGAGGCAGAGGATAACTCTCTCCCAGCAGCTGCTGAAGCAACAACCTGCTCCTCATTCACACACCCACACACAGGCAGACCTGGCGCAAGGCCTGGACAGCTATTCCAGAAGCATGCAGTCAATGGATAGATAAAAGGATCCTGGCACTAGTTCCTTTAAGATGGCTGTATCCTCAGCAATAACTTCATTTATGACCTCTTAAAATGAGTTATGGAGACAAATTAGCTTGGCAATCAAATTATTCTCTGATGGCAAGGAAAAAAGAGACAAGTCAGTGCAGACTAGCTCATTGGTTTACCTGTCATTTTTCAGCACATTTGTGCAAATTTTGTATTTCTCCCATTTCCCAATGCAAGAATAAAAGACGGTGGCCTAGGCAGCAGCCCCTGGGGGTCAAATTAATAGAATCATGTAATATTTTGAGTTGGAAGTGATCTTTTAAAGGTCACCTAGCCCAACCCCCTGCAATCAGCCAGAACATCTTCAACTAGATCAGGTTGCTCAGAGCCCAGTTCAACCTGACCTTGAATGTTTCCAGGGACAGGACATCCAGCACTTCTCTGGGAAATCTGTTCAAGAGTTTCACTACTATCACTGAAAAAAAAGCGCCTTCCTTATATCTCTTCTGTACCTACCCTCTTTTGGTTTAAATGATTACCCCATGTCCTATCACTGCAGGTCTGCTACTGAAGGGTCTGTCCCTATGCTTTGAGTACCGAAAGGCCACAGTAAAGTCTCCCCAGAGCCTTCTCTTCTCCAGGCTCAACAGTGCTACCCCAATTAATAATTACTCCCTACTCTTTTTGGTTTACACAAGAACTTGTCTCAAATCAGACACCTAAGGCTTCTCTCAGCTAAGCACTTCACGCCTAAGGCAATGGGGGCTCTGGCAGTGCCCAGCCTGTCCACCCATGGCAGCCCTGGTAGCCCACAGCCAGTCTAACTTGCTCTCCAGCTTTGCTGTGCCCACTGCCACAAAAGAAGTGCCAAGTAACGGAAAACCTGGTGTCTGGGGTTTTTTTGTTCTACTTCTTCACTGAAAAATGTCCTAGCCATTACAGCATGGCTGACACCTAGAAATCACCTTATAATTTCCAAGGTCTAATGTTCAGAAGTGTTAAGCACATTATCACCCCATGCAGTGGGAGCATCTAGGATTGGGTGTTAAATACCCTTACCATTTGGGGTAAGGAGCAACCAAAGTTTTCATATTGTAGCAAAGTGTGATGAATACCTGAACTTCTGAAACGTGTCATTTCGGGTGGATCCATAATACCTGATAATAACTGTTTTTAAACCAGGCAGCTTCACAGATGCAGAGTGGATGCACCTGAAGATTCACTGTGGGGCAAGTGTCCGTACCTGTCCGCAATGCTGCCACAAAGCCTCTGTGCGTTTGTTTTACTCGACAGGATATCCACAGCTATGCTGTACAGATTATTCTGACAGCATAGTGACAAAGACCACAATTGCATCTGAATTTTGATCAGCCTACTTCCTTGCTGCTTGGACCACAAATGACACTGAAAGGGAGAACACAATGAACTCTTTCTACAGCTACTATAAGCATCATGGCAATATTTTCGGCAGATTACCTCTGCACCATTGCTATTTTGTTTACTGGGAGCCTTCATCAAAAGAAAGAAAACAAGAACATATTCTCCAGCCCTGAAATCAACAACTTCTCATTCCCCAAACCAGCATCTAATTGAGACACTTGTGTCTGGCTTATGGCGTCAATACAACGTCATTTCTCAGTGTTTTTTCCTTTTCCACCGGCACCGCTGATGCACACTGCTAGAGAGGGCTGCTTAATTAAACCACAGCGACAGGAAAAGTGACCTACAAATGCAATGTTTAATAAAACCATGAGCATAAATACTGTACTTCCTCACCTCAGACATCAGTTATGATGCAGTTTTTACCACAACACTGCAAACATTTTATACATTATTGTATTTTTACTCCTCCAGTAAGTAAAGTAAGGTAACAGTAACAACCACAAGAACTGCTGCTTACGCAGAGTTGAATTTTGCTCATCCCAGGCCTGAGGCATTGTAATTCTGGAGGCACAGACAGACTGACATGAGTTTCAGGAGCTGTCTGAAGCCATCCTGCAGGAGGTAAACTGGAAAGAAGAAGACTGTGAAAAGGGCAGTGACCTTTTTTTGCTTGGCTCGGATGTTTTTCTCATAGGACTTTTCTCTGTGTCCTTAGCAGCAAATACTCCAACTGGTAATTGCCAGAGACAGCAGAAGGATTTGCAGAACTGATATTGTAGGACTGAAGAAAGAGGAGAAATAGGGCAGGAAGTAGGAGAGAGTAACAACATATATAAGTGCAACAAATAATGTGAGGAAGGTCCACTGGAGAAAGAGAATGCGCTCAACCACCAGATCACTGTGTTTAACTAAATCAAGCCTCTCAGTCTCACTGGAGATATCTAAGACTTCCAAGGACTTTATGGCACAGTAAGAGTTTTGTCAGTTAAAAAGTGCATTAGCTAATTATTTGCTAACCATCCTCCCATTCTAACATACAATTTGAGCTCAGGTTCTCTGTAAAAGTGAATGCCAGCAGTTGTTTGCTTTTTTCACCATCCTGTAGCTACCTTTCTTCTGTGTGTTAGGCCAGCACATAAAGTGTGTTATAAAGATAATTATGAAGGGTCTTTTTCCTTACCTTGAACTTCACAGTGAAAGAACCTAAAATTTTTCTATTTCAGTGGTGTAAAAATGCAAGAAAATCCAAGATGCACAAGAAATCTAGATAGCCAAATATTATTTGCTATTCAAATGCCTCAATGATTCTGGATGTTTGTAACACATGTATTTGCATCTTAGTAAAAATCTCTACACACCTCTATTACTTTTGCATAATTCCCAAATGCCATGATATCTGACATCTTAATTCAGGTAAGTTTCATCTTCTGAAACTTTTCAAATACCTCTGCTTCACAGTAATTAGAAGGGATCACAGACAGTTGTCTGTCTCCACAAAATGGGGTTGTATGAGATGCATCAAATCAAACTTTTGGGGTCTTTAGAAAGAAGAAGGAGGAAATAAAAAAGCAATTCTGTGTATCTTAGCAGGGTGGAGTAACATCAGATATTTTTAAAGAGGAAATTTTCTTGTAGTCTAACTTCCTGAAGGGCCTAAGTGACAAGTTAATGCTATAAAGATCCAGGAAGTGATTAGACTTTGAAAGCTTGCACTTCACAGTACACAGAATGCTGCAACTGAAACTAGTCTCAGAAACCCACAGTTCTGTTCCACACAACTTTCTGGTACAGAAAAAAGTTACACAGATCTGTAGTTTGTCTCCAACAAGAGCTGCTTGTATGGAAATAAAATAGAGAAAATGCTTATGGCCACCCCAGAATATGCTGGCTTCACAGACTATATTACAAAGTAAGGTTAAGATAGTAATTTTTTTCACCTAATATCTTTAAAAGAATTTCCTAGTCTTCATTATTCCTGCTCCACTGCTCTTTACAGAATATTGATATTTTTTAATTTGGGAACATGATTAATCTTATGAAAATATCACATCAGAAGTCAATGAAATTAAAATATTAAATGCATTTTCAATTGTTATAAAAGAGATTAAGATTTTGAATTTGGGTATTAATGAGCTGCTTCATCACTGCATGATGTCAGCAAGTATATCTGGGACTCAGTAGCTCTAAAAACAAAACCACTTAATTTACAGGGGTTTAGATAATTAACTTTGAATGAAAAACTTCAGTTGAAAAATCCTTTCTCTATAAAGCAGTGAAGGGTTTGCTTCCTCTTAAGAATAGGTTTAAATTAAACTTGAGTCCGTGAAGCTTAATACATAGAACAAATATCTAAAGCCTGTACTTCATTATGCATTTTTAGAATCCATAATAAGCAGAATTAGTCTCTTATTTTAGAACAAAGATAGTGGTACAGTCCCTTAAAGATGATTTACAAAACTATAACTTCAGTGGAGTTACTGTAGATTTATTCCAGTGTAATTGAGAGGTAAGGGTCAGCACCAATAAAAGTAAACGTCCAGAGACAGAAACAGTTTGGGAAGGCTCTGCCTGGGCTTTTGCAAAGCTTTCAGCAAGTGCTCAGTCCCTCTGCAGTGCCCTCCCCTTCCAACTGCCACCATGCAAGCCCAACTCATTTCCCTGCTCCCACTTCAAAGACAAACAGATTCAGACTCCACATGAGTCCTCTAAGGACGCAGGAGTAATTGCATTACTCCAAAGGATATTCTGTCCATCGCTCTCCCTGCCTAAACATTTCACATTGTAATCCCTGCTTTTACAGAGAGGAAAGGAAAAGCAAACACTCAGCACCTCCATCCCACAGGCAAAGTACAGCCTAAGTCATAAAATGTAATATAAATGAGAAAGGAAAATACACAGAAGGGAACATAAAGATATTAGTAATTAACATCTGATGTCTTAACTAAGGGTATTGATCCAGTCATCCACTGAGGGACCATAAAACTAATTTCTCAAGTACTGCTGCTTTTACTTTGGTAATATCAACATATTCTGTTACCTAAAACACATGCCTTAGAATGTTACTAAATGACAATAGTATATTTAATGGCTGTAGGCATTGTACATGAAAGGTGGAGTAACGTGGCCTCAGGAATATTAACAACTGGCATCCTATTATTAAAGTATAACCTGAAGATTTATATTAGCAGGCAGTTAAGGCAGCTTTTCCTTTATAGGCTGTAACATATGAATTTGAAGAAAGACTTTTCCCATTCAGCTTAACAGAATTCAAGTTACCAGTCACAAATGAGAGTAAAGTCCAGCTCCTGACTCCCTTACAGAGTAGCCAAAGAGATCTACTCGTGCCTCCACTGAATGTACATTTACAGATAACGGGCAGCACTGACGTCAATCCCAGCACAAGGCCATGTGGACTGCACAGCAATCTTTCTCTTTGATCTTTTCCACTGACTCCATACAATGCTGATTGCAAGGAGCATTTAGCCTATGCCAGCTAAAAATAGGAAAATTTAAGTCAGTATTTGCTACAAACTTAAAAGAACTGTCACAGTTTTAGAAGACCACACGTCTTTCTTGAGTGAAAGCATGTAAAAAAAGTCAAGGTTTCTTCTGAAGCTTTTTAACACTGACAAAGCTGGGAGCAGTTGAATGAAAATGCTCGTAGTTTTGATATACTATGTAGGTGTGAAAGCCTGTTTTTATTGTACATCTTGATCTGAGAAATCTGAAATTTCTAAACATACCTTCTTTTTATCTTAAGTCCCATTTTACGTCCAAAAGTGTATAAATATTTGAGTAGTTCAGGAAGAATCATTTAGCTGCTCTTACACTTGTGTCCTTCTAAGGCGGCAATGTTTTTATGTGGGGTGTTATTTATACCTGAAGTATTTGGGATCAGATGTAGTTTCCAAGAATTCTTGGTGTTGGCAGAAACTTTACCTTTTTCTTTGACTATTCAAAAAGAAATAAAAAATGTAGTGCTTCAGCAGCATGGCAAGAAACTGTCAGCCCTGTCCGACCTTCTTGTCTCCATGCATCTCCTTTCATGGAAGTGATTCTTTATCAGAGGGAGGTTTTTTTCACTTAAATGGCAGTTCTTTCTTAACTGTGTCAGATCTCATGCAAATGTATCCATGGAAAATGGGCGGATGCACAGGGAACCCTTTTCCTGTGAGGCAACACAGCCACCTGCCAGGTTAGAAACTCCCTTTTATGGTTAGAGGCATGATCACCTGCGAGCACCTGCTTGTGAAATACCAGCAGAAAAACACGAGCTCAGAGGGCTTTGGCATGAGCTGGTAAGCCTGCTATGCTGGGAAAACCTCTTCCCCAGCTGCAAAGCTGTGCCTCTCTAAAGAAAGAGATAATTGATAAGGTAGAAGAGACCATGAAGGAGGATGTGCAGCCTTGCAATCTAACAATCAATGCTTTCTCCCCTGAGAGGAAATCCTGAGTCTTGTTCCCTGCTTCCATGTTGATCAGGGATGATGCAAAAGCGCAGCAATCAATACTGGCACCACAGCATCTTCCCTTCTTCCCTTCCCTCTCCTAAAGGGTATGAAAGAGCATTTGGCTCCCATGCTTCACCAGACCATGGGAGATTTCTCTGGGGAGAAATGACATTTTTACACCAATTTGAACACTGATTTCTTCTTCTAACTGTTCAGCTACACTAATGGCACATTTATGTCTTTTCTCTGCTGTGCTGTGAGATGAACCTTCAAACCTTTTACTTTAACATTTAACACTAACTTCAGTTCTTCACCAACCACATTTGTCAGCCAGAATAACCCTTCTATCCCTTCAGCCACCCTGGGGAAATTACTCTGCATTCATGATTTGGTTATGAAACAAACCATTATATTACTCCTTACTAAGGGACTCTTACTTGGCAGAAGTATTTAAAAATGTAGCTCCAGTTATTCCTAATGACTGTTGTTTCCTCATATGAAGAATAGGCCTAACTACAGCTTAAAAGATTCTGTCATCCATTCAATAACTCAGGCTCAGTATTAAAAACTACCCCTGTGGTGTTACAATGGGCCCAACCAGTGTGACGAGTTCCCATGCAGGTTCACGAAACTTGTAATTCTTGTTCCTTTTCCTGGGTTTGCTCAGTCTAACTTTCTCTGCTCCTTGAGGGATCCAAGGAGTTTGCAACAGTGAGTTATCAATAAGTAATGGCGGTGACTTCTAGAGAGCTGTATCTTGCCACTCACTGCCACTCAGGGGGCAAGAAGATCTGGGAACAGAGGAGTTAACCTGACTGACAGCATGCCCTTGGGGATCCAGGCTCAGAGAACATGAGACACTGACATGGTATTTGGCTATTCTTGCTCTTCTTCATTCCATTCACAAATTTCTCAGAGATACACAAATTCTCAAGACAAAATGTTCCATTTTACTTTAAAACCACAGACAGATTCTCATGAACAGCCAAGAGCAAAGCTGAAGCACAGAGCTCACAACTTTGCTTGTTTGGGGGTGATCAGCATGAAGGGTGGGATGATTTTAGTTCTGACTGCTTTTTCTAGATTAGCATTATTTAGTATCCCAGATGCACATACACCAGGATCAGCAAAAACACATTGGCAGTTCTAGATCCAATGAGTTACATCCTCATGGTCAGCAACACCCAGCCTACCAGAGTTCAAGAAGCACTTGGTCAACACTCTCAGGGACGTGCAAAAGTTCTTGGGGTTGTTCTGTGCAGGGCCAGGAGGTGGACTCGATGATCCTTGTGGACCATTGTCCTTTCCAACTCAGGATGTTCTGCATTTCCTATCCCACAGATTTTAGTGATTTATGTACAAAAATTGACATAAATCCAACACATTCTGGCTGTCAGCAGTGTAAAGTCAAGCAGATACCTAAACATAGATCTAGCGACCTAACTGCAACATCCTTCTATATAATTTTGGCCGTATTGCATAAAGTGCATCTGGACAAGGATTTTCATAGAGAAGTTTAGGTTTTTTAATAGTAGTAGTAGTAGTAGTATTGAAACAAGCCTGTTGTCTTCTGCTCCGCTACACAAATCTGATTTACTATGCTAAGCAGTATAATATATGATCACATCTCTTTCATTGAAACAGGATTCTTCCCATGTTATATGTTGAAAACTGAAAATATGTCACACTGTACTGCCATACTCACAAAGACAGCAGAATAAAAAGGTCTGAAATTGGTGTAGCCATACACCATGATTGCTTTTTTTATTTCTAGATAATGTTAATGTTTAACATTATCTAAAACAACTACTCCTATTCATTATCTTCCATGAGCCTGATGAAGAAATTGGTTGGTCAAGATGGCTGATATTTAATTAATTCCTAAAATGAATTAAGAATTGCATTTAAAAGGCAAAGCTACCTCATCTGCTTTAGGATAAGAAAAAAGGGGGGATAATGTGATGTGTAAGGAGTGAGAGCTAGAAACAGCATCAATCCCCCTTCAGCTTGAACCATACCTTTCTACTCAGCAAAAATATCTGAGATTTCAGAGCATTTTTTCTCAACCCCATAACACAGAATGCTTAAAAAAACCCCTTGGCAGTGTGGAAGATGCTCTGGTCATTCAGACACCACCTGCAATGCTGAAAGGCCATAGATCTGTTTCAACCTCATCCAGAGGAGGTGGTTTCACCTACAGGATTTCAAGCTACAGATTGTGAGTGCCCTGAAGGTGAGGAAGATCTGGAGTCATTCTGCTTTTCCACCATCAGATAAGATCATGGAAATTACACAGAAATTTTTTACAGCAACAGTTTTCCAACTCAATTGTGGTAAAGAATGGGAACTAACTAAAAGGAGAAATTAATATAGGGGACATTCAGACACAAAATGATTACAGAATTGCAGCAAACTCGCCTCAAAACAAGGGAATGTGGAATTCTTTAAAATCAGCTAACAGAAACAAAAACATTTTTGTATATATGTTCTGAACTTAATTTTGAACCTAAAACAACTATATATAAGTTTAGAGGTCACTGGTTCACCGTACACACTCAAAAAGATAGCCAGTACTGTTCTCAGATGTGTGTTGTAGTGGTAACAGTTCTCAGGTGTTTTTATCATCATCATTGTCATTTTAACTATTCTCAGGCTGTGTACATCAATGTCATAACTTCTGAGGCCAATATAAGTGACAGAAATTGGCAAGAAGAGCATTTATTTGGGTAGAGGATGATGCAGGGTTTTTGAAAATATCCTTAACTGTTGCTCTATTCCAAGCTGATCTCTAGTTATTTCTTGAAAATGAAATTGCTGCTGGTTGCTTTCCAGTGTACTAAACAGATACGTCATAGAGCCCATTTACCTCAAAGCAGATCCATTTTGCATATCAAAATGCATATCTACTATAATGACAACACTTTTCTACTGTCACACACTGTACACATATGTATTTAAACAAGCAGATTAATTTCTTCTTCATTCCTACACAGTTCTGTAATGTGCTGTATTTATTATGTGTTAACAAGTACTAGTAGACACAGAATATAAAGCATGTGTGCTGTATGGATTCCTAGTAACTGTAAATGAAATATTCCCTGTATCTGAAAAACCAGAATGCAAATAGCCACAGAGGGATTAATCTATAGCACAACAGATATTCAAGAAAATCCAATAGCACTTGAATCCAATAGCACAATAACAGATGAATTAATATGGTATATAACTATAGACTTTTTTGGTACTGCTTAACACGAGTAAACATCCATTTGGATGTCCTCAGAAACAACAACATGAAACGCATCCAGATTTCTACAACTGGCATTATTCTTGTGTTCGAATAAACATTTCCTTTTCTAACTGCGGTCCATTCATTTATTTCCTTGTGCTCTTATTTCCTTTGGAATCTCTAACTGTTGTGGAAAAATCCACAGCCAAAAGCGAGGCATGAGGAAAAAATGACAAAGTTTCCACACAGGGCTCTGTCACTGGTATGGCATGTTGCAAATCTGTGGGTCTCTCTAGATCCACCACTGTCAGCAGTATCACGGCTGTCTATGGTATCTGTAGTATTCTGATCAGTATCTCAGCACCAAAGAAAATATATTTAAGGGGGGTAAAGTCAAGTCAAAATCAGCTCTAGTATTGTCTTCCTTGCAGTCGAGCCCTAAACTGTAAAGACCTTTTCTCCTTCTTTCTCTAAACTGAATCGTCATATTCTCTTGCAGTTTTCACTTAAAGTCTTTGATAATAAGTTCATGGGGAAAAGAAATTGAATTTGTCTCTAGGTCTGGAAAGAGATAGTCTAGGATTTGTTCAAACTTCCCTGGCAGAGATAGACTAGAAAGTCTTTCTTGGGAGTTCCTCAGCTAATGCAGGGTTATAAGGCTTCTTCTCAAGGGAATTTACCTCATCCCATCACATTTTATAAACTCATCTCAAATAATTTCAAAGAGTAAATGTGTTTTGAAATTGTAATAATCATGTGGACTTGATATCTACTTGTACATATGTGTTTGCGTGTTTTATGTGTTTTCTCATAGGAAGAAGAAGCTGCTTTTTCCAGCTTTCTCAAAACAATCTTCATCTTTTCCCATGCATCACATCCTAAAAACAGCACAATGTGCGGAACAATTATCTCACTCAGAGAAGTTCTTGATAATAGAAATGCTTTTAATGCAATTTGTCTTCCCAAAGGATATTTCTACATGGATAGATGCTTTCTGAGACCAGCTGGCCTTGAAATAAAATGCATCAAAAGCATCTTGAAAAGATGCTCCTCCCTTAGCTGAACTTCCATTATGCTGTCTCCCACTCCTTACATACAGAGTTTGCAGCAAATTTTCTTCTGCCAAATCTTTGCTATTGTTTTAGCACCCTAGTGTTTTACAGTAAAATGCAAGGCAACAAAACTCCTTGGAAATGTTTTGTGAAAGTTTTGGTCTTGATACCAGTTATTATTATTGCTCCAAATATTGTTATTATCATAATGCACTGGAAACAGTAGCACTGTAAGGAAAATACTTATTAGGATGTCCAGTGGGATTTTCATAGTGTGAGGATCAAAGCTCATGCAGGACAGGTACCTAAATCTGAGTGATCTTAGAAGAACTGTGTTAAGGAAGGAATTGTGTTAAGGATGTATATTTCAAAATACTTACATCTTACTGCGCTTTGGCACTGGTATGGACTACCCAGAAGGATGTTACAAATGTACTTTATTTAGAGGTAAACTCAGATTTTCATGAAGGAGATGTAAAGGCAGTATCTCCACTGTGATCTGAACTTAAACCAGGACGTATTTCCTGGGGCAGAAAAACACTGCTCGTTGAAAAGGAAATTCAAAGCTTTTTGAAAGTTTCTCACAGTCTAATTAAGAGTTTTCTTTTCGTATTCTCAGTGCTAAACCTGGAGGGACTGTTCCTCCAAGTCCAGCTGGCAGCAGAGAAGGCAGTGCATCATTCCATAGAAGTGGACTCACCTCCTAGGCTCCTGTGGGCATTTTCTCCTAACAAACCTTTTGCTCTTGCAAGACTCTGAACACTGGCTTGGCAGTAATCTTTCCTGCTCTCCTCCTTTGGCAAATTGCTTTGCTGTGATTTTTGGAGGTTAGTACTAAAGGTCTTAACTTGTTAAAAGGCTTCAGAAAATGTTTTGTGAATAACAGGCTGCAGAAGGCTGTGACGCACAAGAAACTTCTCCAACGTCTGCATGCAAGGCATGGATTCTTGCTTCTGGGGCCACTTCCAGTCCAGTGTTACAATTCCAACTGGGACACTGTAAAACAAAGGCTTGTTCTTGTCTGCATTAAATGATTACTAGTATTCATGTCTTGTTAGTCGAAACAAGTTAGCTTATTATTACAACGCAAGGCCTTTTGGCTACATAGACCAGTATCCTGAGGCTAGAGCAGGCAGAGGTGTGTTCTGAGGTCTGCAGTCCCTGGGAGATGGCAGACATCAGAAAATGGCACACAAGCTCTAAAGGAAACACCAATGATTTTCATCTGCATTTGTGTATCTCTCCTCAAACATCATGAAAAGAAACCTGAGTCATCTTCTTGCCCTTTGCCCCCAAACTTCCCTTCAATTTACTGTTTATAACTGTCTGAAATCTTTGTTCTCTTGCTCTGGAAAACATAATTTATGCAGTCAATAGAAAGACGCATTGTTCAAGAGTTAGTGATAGTGTTTCCTGCAACTGCCAGATAAACATGCAATGTCCTACCCACAGAAATTTTATTACTAGTGAGACAAAAGCACAACAGTCTAATCGAACAGATGGATCAAGCACAATCCACTTGAAATGAAAGCATGTAAACCAGGAAATCTGGGACTTTTATAAGGCTAAGCTGTAAACGAATTTAGTAGAAAGTCATATCAAAGCTTAAAGGTATAAAATATAAACATGCCCATGAATTCCAGGATAGTCTTTGATCTCAGCTTTGACCTTATTACTGTGTTTGTCATTGAATGCCTCCAAGAAAAAACAACTTTCCCTTTATTCTCACAAACACTGTTACTGCTGCCCTTATCTCTGCAATGGCACATGAATGCAATATATGGGGGGTTTTATCTGAGTGGAGTGACAGTTAACTAGGCCTTTGGACTTGGAAATCTTAAAAAACTTTCCAAATGTCAGTTAGTATCACCATACTCATAAAGTTGGGGAAATCTGAGGGTCAGAAAAGTGATGCCAAAAGCAGACTAAATTTTCATTTTGATTCTTCAACGTGGGTTGCATTTCCGTGCACTTACTCTGCATTGACTCTTATTTGTCACCCGTATTAAAATGATCGGAGGAGACAAAAGTGATTGGAATCTACATACAGGGTGATTCACTGCTTCTTACCACATGAAAAGAGAAATAAGCCCAGAGCAAGAAGAAATAAGGTTTTCCACTTCAAACATTTCAAAGCTGTTGATAAAAATGCAAGCACTCAGATTTTAATTACCTTTGTGGAAGCTTAGCTCAGCACATGGCTAAAAGTGAAAATCTGGATTATAATCAATAACTCTGTGCAGAGTTCTTCACATAAAAACACCAGAAATTCATTTTTGCTCCCCCATAATAGGTATTTTTGATGAAATTCACGGGTTACAGCAGTTCTGGAGAACTGGAAGAGCAACTTCATGCTTGTTGCTAGAGGAGGGAACGACAGGTTAAATCTAATTCTTCAGAACGTACAGTTGTTGTTTTAATGGGTAAAAGATGTTCCAAAGGGTGGCGCAATGCAAAGAGATTTTTTTTCTCTATTCCTTGGATTACACGCAGTGTTTCTGGTAGGGGCCTTGAAACAGCAGCACCAATGTCAGAACTACATCCAGATATTTACCAGTAAATATTGAACAATGTTCAAAAGCTTCCTTTTTAAACAAGGTCACATGCAAAGCATTTTAAAAGAGGTGCCTGTCTTAAAATTTTGAGTCAGAGCTACCACTTTGCATATGCTTCTTGTGACATCATTGTGGAGATAAATAAAATCAAAGTGAATAGCACTTTCGCGACGCCACTACATTTAGCTTCAGTATATGTCAGGATACCTAAAATGGAAACTCTTCTGAGGGTTCTCTTCTATCAAAGTTTAGGAAAGAATTACAGAATACTGTAGAAGAGTGTCTGGATAGCTGAGAGTTGGCAGAGTTCACCAACTTTCAAGTCTGAAGAATATGAGTTAAAGTTCTGACATTTTGAAGCTTAGAATCAGTGTCAGAAATTTCCACAGATCGTCTTCTATCAGCTTCCTTCAGAGCCAACTTGTGATGAAAATAGTTCCGAAAACTTTGTTTATTGTTTTACCCTCAACAACTGTAAGAACCATTTGTTAAACTTCAGAGGAATCTGCAGGAGACAGCAGCTCTGTATGTCAGCTTTCACAGCAGTTGGCAGCAGCCAGGATATTCATCTGCTGAAGTGGTTTTCTTGAAATTCTACAAGCTGCTACAAACAAGTTTGATGACAATATGAAGTCACTATGAGGTCAGTCATAATCAACAGCAAACCCTGCCTGTTACTAAGTCAAGGTAAATAGCAATAAACTGTGTCTGTATTGGGTTTAATTTGAGGTTTAGCTAGTTAATCTTTCTTTAACCTCACCCTACAGTCCTAAAATAGACTAACACCAAAAACCTTTCAAAGAATTTTTTAGGATTGTGACATACGTGCCAGTAATTACACCTTGCTAGTATTCACATACATGTTGTTTGCTTCACAGCAACTACTTATAATTTTAAAATGAAAGAACCAAAATTTTAAAAAATCTTAGTTTCCTTTGTCATGCCTTGCATCTATCTTATAGATATAGTCAAATTTCACAGTTCACAAAAATTACTGCATGGAGACCTTTCAAAATGCTATAATACAAGTAAAGACTGGGATTGTCTGCAATTCCTCGCCTACGTCCCTCAGCTTTCAAGTTTTCCAAGCCCTCTGCTTTCTAGAATTGGCTTAATAACCTTAAATATTTCAGGGCTGTCAACACTTCACTGGTGATTTATCTTGTCCATCTTGAAGATCATGAAATTCCTTAAGGGTTACAGAAGTGCCACGCTGGAGTCTTTCTGCTACTACCCTGTTCTGGCAAAACAGCCTTTGCAGTCTGAGAGGAAGCAGTTTTACCATTTTGGAGAGTAAATATTGCCAGCACTGAAGCCATTGAAAAGGCAAATAAAACCAAAAACCCCAAGAAATCAAGTAATGATTAATATCCAAAAGCTTTCGTAAAAGTTTAAAAGTTCATTGAAGAAAGGGCCATATGTGAAAGCAATGTATTTACTGAAGATAGATCTGTCTTATCAGCACATTCTGATAGGGATTGCTGCTTTTGTTTAAAAAGTAGAGCAATAAAATGCCAGTGAAAATGTCAAGCAATAAAGTATCATTGTTATTGACAGTGTTCTATTTGCATATCTCTGAGAAGTTAAGTAGTTATTTCTTCAAAAATAAGAATGAAAAAATACTATAAAAAGATCCTTGCAGCAAGAAAACCCTGTATTTTTCCCTCAGCACTTTGTACCTCTCTACTCCTGCTTTCAGTGTTTTCAATTATCAAAAGGCCTGGAGTCATAAGATGAAATTTCTTGGCATTCATTGGCAAACTCAACGAATAAGGGATAGTTCCCATTTTGAGGATCTGTTGATCTAAGCAGACAACATAGACATGGACAAGGGAGAAGGCAGAGATTATTACTTGCAAGTTAAGGAGAAAGTCCATCTAAATACTTTTAGGCCCTAAAACATAATGAAAAGCTTACAAATCCCTTTTTGGATTTGTAAGTACATGTCTGTGTATAGCTACCTGTCCACAAAAGCATGACCATAGCTGACTCGGTCAAAGTGCCTTGGGCAGAGCCAGTTGTGGCATCCTGATTTTTACAGTGGCAGTCAGCCTGAGTCATTTCATTGTCTTACTGGGTTTTGATATCCTTATCCATCAAACCATACATTTTATATTTATACGACAGAAATATGATAGATTCCCATCTAGACCATGTGTTCAGAGGAGCTTTCCTCCTTCCCTGTGCCCCAGCCCCAGTCAGGGTTGCAGCTCCACAACAGTTCAGTTTCTTTTTTTACAAAAGGCTGAAAACTCTGTGGGTGTATTGATGCCCTGAAAATGTGGGTCTAGTTGTGATTGTGAGACATACTGAAAATCTAGTCTTTCACACACAGGACAACTGCCCTATCTAATGAGGGGCTTTAGGAGAAGTGTATATTCACAGAGGAGCTAGGTGACTAGGAAGGAAGTTGTGGGTCTAAAGAGGAGTGATGAAGGAGGCAAGCCAGGGAGATGATAGTTCATGGGCATTTCGTTTGTACTTTGAACTGGTTGTAGACATGACAGTAAGCTAATTCCAGGCTGAAAGCCAGGGCATGGGCAAGTAAGTCAGCACATTGGGTTATGAAATATTCTGAAAATTAATTCAAATTATATTTGAAATGTTAATTTTCCAAGGGAGAAATGAAAGAGGTTTTTATTTAAGAAGCTGGGATGATATTTTGCTTAATCTAAAGAAATTTGTATTTTTACATTATGTTTTATACGTGCGTAATAAGAAAAATAACAGAAAATTAGAATGACAGATTTGCTGGGGATATTCTCTTTCTGGTTTACTGCTTTTCAAGAGATACTCTGAACTTAAAAATTAGCCTGTCAAAGGAGGAAAACTATCTGAACCGATTGGCTTTGCAGTTGTGTTTATCTGGTAACGCTAACTTCAGTTCCCTCCTAACCTGCATAATAGCATCTCCTGTAGCCTCAAGCAATGAAGCCTGCTACCCTGGTTTTTGAAGGTCAGGCTGAAGGATTTTGTGTATTGCTTTAATTTCCCCAGGCATTTGGGGAATGATGCTCAGAGATCTTCCAGCAAACCCTCCACACCTTGGGAAGGGTAGGTGATGCAAAATAATGCTAATGAGATATATATGCATGCTTTAGGTATCAAAAAATACAGGTACTGTGTACAAAACCATAAAGGATCAAAATGTTAGTATGACAGAGGCAGAATTTAGGTAACTTTCACCCTATTGCAGTCACAGTAAAGCCCCCAAAACTACAGCATAAATTCATCTGAAACAACACCATAAGTTTGCATGTAGCATACACAGCCATGCACAGGTTTCCCAGCAGCAAAGCCCTGGTGGAACTCTCCCTTCCCAAGGAAGGTAGGTAGGGACTGTGCAGGGATGTGGTGATTCCACAGTGGGGAGGCGGGTGGTAGCAGTCTGGCACTATTCACAGCAACATGCAGTCTGCAGCTGCCCTTCTGAATGACTTTTCAGAGTAGCCACAAAGCAGGAGGAACCACCATCAGTTTGCTACCTGTTGAAACTACATTTCCTTGCCTGTGCCAAAGGGGGACTGGGTACCATCCTTTGAACTCATGGTTTCCCACTCAGGCCCAGAAAACTAGAAGCCAGACCTTGCAGCTCATTCATTCTGATCAGTGCAATCTCATCCAGGATCAAACCGTACACACCAAATGGGCAAGATCAGACCTACCTGAAACTGCCCGAGTATCCCTTTAGGCAGTATTTGTGCATACATGTCCAAGAAAGCATCCAGCCAGGTCCTTCCCAGCACTGACTGGAAGAATTTCTAGCTCACTAGGCAGCAAAATGAAATACCAATGCATGGTAAGAAGCACTCTCTTTCCTTGGGCTGGATGCCTAACTTTCTCCTAAACTCTGTCATCAGCAATGATCCAGAAAGAGAAGTGCCAAAATATTTGGTTTACTGAGTCTTGTGACTGGAGCAAAAGCCATATATTACCAACCTTCAAAACCAAATGAATAAAGCACCCTTCATGCTCAAGATCCTGAGTGAATGGGAGGGTCTCAAAATCAGTTCTGGTTGCAGGTACTATGCAGGTACCTAAGAGAAGTTGAAGTGCAGAAATATTCCTGAACTTGGGTTTTAATTGGTGGCTATCAGAGGTCAGTGTCTACAGATCACCTTTCCAAGGCATCCAAGACAAGCGGCACTCTGCTCAGCCTTCCTTACAAACATTGTCTGCTCTCAGTCTTGCAGTGCTTGCTCTGAGCATCATAACAAAGTGGTCTTCAAACATCTTGTTACCAGTTTCTGCAGTTCTGATCCCAAGATCACTTGTTGCCCTGATCGTTATGCAGCTTTACAATGGACCCACTGCAAACGGTTTGATGTGACATGCCCTAGCCACAACAATTGCTTGTAAATTCTAAAACATGTTGTTCCCAGGAATCTCTGGGGCAATCTGTTGCTACCATCCCATAACAGGGACTCTACAGAAGAATTAAGACACTATAGCCAGATTTCAGGGAGCACAGATTCACTGGAAAATGAAACTTTTGCATAAGGCCACTGCAGGATGTCTGAAGAAAGAGACATTGAGACACGTCAGGCCTCTCGAGTTTAAGAAACATTCAGAAAATATTTTGCTATATGGATGAGACTAAAGCATGGAGGAGAACTCAATGGCGTTGCAATGCAGCATTCATTTCTGCAGTCCCATGCAGAAAAGCCACCACAGGCCCTGAAAGCTATTTTGCCAGGTTGCCAAATAGCCCTTTTTCCAGCAAAGTTAATTAGTTTAAATTAAGCATGATGCAGGCTTCGCTATGCTTCCCATTTGTTGGACTGGCTTCTTTTTCAGTTGTCTTTAAAGTTTTCAAACTGAGTTGTATTGTAGGGTTCACACAGACCAAGAATTCTCTTCTCTTTAATGCAAAGCTACAATAACATCCTTGCCCTCGGAGAGTCTGCCAACAGATAAGTAAGGATGACACCATTGTGTGATTCATGGGTGAACCTTCCACAATCACCTTATAAAGCAAGAGGATTAAGGACAGGAACCCTGCAACTCCATCCAGTTCAGGTAGGCACTCCCAGTATCCTTGTTTGCCATGTTGCTAGGTGTTCTACCTACATGCCACATCCATCCCACACTGCTGTCAGGAGCTTAAAAAAAAATTATCAACAATTAAATGTTACTGATGGCCTGAGCCAGGCACAGTGTCAGTATCTATTATGCCCTCCTGACATACTTCTGCCGGTGTACATGCACATGTCTGCAAGTGTGCATGCCATTATAGGGCGTGGGCTAGTGTTAAAGATGGTGTCAAGAAGGAAAACAAATACTAAGAAAACTGAAACAAAAAACCAAAAAGCTCTGAGTCACCAACTAAAACCTTCATGCAGAGTGCTCCCTTATTCTGAGGCTATTAAGTAAAAAGAGAGCATTTACTTCCAAAAAAATATTAAAACCTTGCCAAAATTATTAATACTCTTTTCCTAATTATTGCTGGACTATCAACAAGGTTTTTTTTTTTTTAATAAAGGATAACATCCAAGTATTTACAACTATTTAAGCTCAATATGGGAGATGCATAATAAACAAATAGGCCAGTACAATGTACAATTTGACTTTAATGTCAAAAGGGGAAGAGCTGCATAATTAAGTACAAAATTACAACCTAAACACCCCCACCCAACCACCCAGAGCATGTCCTCATGCTTAACCCTTTCTTTTGGCTCTCTATCAGCAGTTTATGGGGTTTGAGGATACCATGCTCGGGCACCTGGCTGTTCCCACACACTACAGGAAGCTTGCCTACACAAATACCTCTCCATCCAGGACATCACTGTGGGAGTCAGCTGGAGTTAGCGGCTGTTGTGAAACCTGTGCGTATCACAATTTCATATTGGATCTAACCCAAAATTCTCAGATGCAGTACAAGAACTCAGCATATTTAAAGCCAGAAGAGTTGAGCTGATTAGCACTACCTATAGAACTGGTCCTAATAGTACAATACATCATCTAGAGGTTTTGGATGACAAACGAAGTCTTTCCACTGAATTCAGTAGACCTTGAATCTCTAATTCTGTGAAAAGAACACTTCCAGGTGTATTTATAGCAAGTCTTTTCCTCTCTATTATTTAACACTACCATTAAAATCCAAATAATGACTGTGATTTTTATATTTTATGCAGTGATAAGTATAGTCCATACTTGCCAAATCAATTCTGGCTCTACTGTAATGTCTCTCTAGAGTCACGGCTGGCACGAGGGTCTAATTGTCACCTTCTCTACACTGCTAAAACCAAAAAACCAATAAAGATATTTTCAGTTTTCCAACACTGTGAAGCAATTTAGCAACACCAAAAAAAACGGATCTGGGGAGAAATAATCAGAAAAATAAAACACTCTGTAGACTGATGTCTGCTATAGTGAGAGGTCCAATTTTTCTTCTGTCTGTGCAAAATGATCACACTGCATCTCGTCATGTACTTGGCCTTATGTGTGTGCTTCTTTAAGAAGTGAAAGTCATTGTTTCTGCTGAAACATTTGTCTTCCAGGTGGGGAAGTCCCCAAACTTGGGTTGATGACTCTGCTCTCTGACCGCTGGCTTTGTGGGATGCCAGGGACTCAGACTTCTCTGGGGTTTTCATTTTATTCCTCTTTGAGACTTACATCATAGGAATAGATCACTAATGACCTTTAGAGACATGTGGTATGCCTAGCAATATCTGTTACTCTAGATAAGGAGTGACTGCCATCCATTTCATCAGTAGTAATTATAATGCTCAAGAGTTTTGCCTTAGGGCTAGGTGTGCTGGGTTGTGACTGTCATACCTGAAGAAAACTGGCAGAGCACTCCATAAACTTGTTCACTGCTTTTCTCTTTCTTTGCAGGAAAATTAGTTAGTCTATAAGCTTCTGCTTGTGTAAACAGATATGTGTTGTATCAATGAAAGTTCAAGTGAGTAATTTTAAAGTCAATTCCAAACTATACTCCACTTTATAGCACAGGGGTCCCCAGAGCTGATTTAGCTGTGTGGTAAGTGAATAGTAGAGAAAAGAGAAGGGAAAATATCAAAAGAATTCAGGATAAAGAGAAAGATGAGAAATCTGAACTACTTGGGGTTAACAATGTCAGTAAAACATTTATATTTAGACCACTGACTCACAGTGATTTTTCTTTCCTTGTACCACTGTACACCCTCCATGTACCACTTAAGTACTTCCCTTCTCTCTGTGATTCCAGCTGACCTAGACAAGGAGAGAGCCATCCAGCTTCCTATGTCAGAGCAGAGAGTGTATCACTCAGGGACATGATTATGCAGTGTAAAGGAGCAAATTGGTGCAGTCTGTGGATTTATGTCCACAAACATACCACCCAGTCTGTGTCATCACATGTGCTTCATTGTACTTTAAAGTAGGAATGGGCAAGGATTGGATGCCAGGATATGCTGAGCAGCTTAACCTCACACAGTTCAGGCTACTAGAGCTCAAGATGATTTTTGCTCTTTCTGCAAATGAACTTTCCCATCTTGCTTGCTTTCTGCTAAGACAGGAAACAATAACACAGATAGTCTATCTAAAAGCAGCACGTTTCATATGAAACAGAAGTTCTTGTTAAAGCTCTCTATCTGCACTGCATTGTATCAAGCAGCCTAGAAACACTGGCCAGGATAATTGTCAGTGCAGTAACAAGAAGATGTGTAATAACTTGTAAATATTTCTGCATGTTAGAAATTATGTCATAACAAAATTGACTTGGCTTTTACACAAAGTTCTGCACCTGAGATGAATCACTTTGGTGCGTAATCTAGTAACGTTCTCTTTTTTTGCAATTGTGTTATATAAATGCTTTTACAAGGCACATA
This sequence comes from Gymnorhina tibicen, assembly GCA_013399875.1. Taxonomy (NCBI): domain Eukaryota; kingdom Metazoa; phylum Chordata; class Aves; order Passeriformes; family Artamidae; genus Gymnorhina; species Gymnorhina tibicen. Next base: position 279,771 of record VXAZ01001320.1, read on the forward strand.
TAATCCAGGAACACTGTGAGGGCTGAATTTCCAGAACACCTTAGTATGTTGTTCTTCACTAAGAACATGGGCAGGTGAAAAAAACACCCTGTACTCCAGAGAAGGCTTCTTTGCCCTCAATCAAACAATGAGATAATTAGCAAAAGTTAACATCAGCATGATTTTAACAAGACTGTGTAGAACCCAGGAGGGGCAGAGCCTTTTGAACAGAATTGGAAAGCACGTCTGCATTGTGCAAGGGTGTGCAAAGCGAGAACCTGAGCTAGCACATACACAAACTGGTCTGTCTGCATGGCAGAGCAGAGTGCCAGGTTACCCTGGTCTTGGAAGCTGGAGAGCAGCAGCAGTGCGATACCCCACCCAAGTAATGAGCTTGGCATCCCTGTGCTGACACGGCCACCCTCCTCCAGATTCCAGGGCCCCATCGGCCCAGGCATGCTCGCAATGTGCTGTGCTACACTGCAGGGATAGACTCAGAGTTAACATGGATCTTTGGATCAAGTGCAAAATGAAGGCTTCAAGAGACTGAAGAAAAGTAACCCCTCAAGTATAGGAAGAACAAGATGAAGAAGATTAGAGATTACTTTGAACAAGGAAGGCCAGTGATAGAAAGCTAATAGAAGTCTGGAGAGATAAACTAGTAAAAGATGGGGACATAAGCAAATTCTGCAACAGGCCAGTGCAAAACACATGCACAGTAATAACCATGCAGCTAAGTAGTATGTGGCCTTGTGCTGGTTCACTACATCCAGATGACCTTCATACTCAGGGATATATTAAATTAAATCATCAATAGCCCATCACATTTGAGCTCAACCAGTATGAGAAACTTGGGCTTTATTCTCTTCTCTGTAGCTCATTCTGAAATAAGTATTTGCAAGGCTACCTCTAAATCAGTTTTCAAAATGTCTCATGGAAGATCTGAATTTCTAAAAACATTTCAGAAGCTAAGGGATCTTGGAACTCCTAATTCTTTCTGGTGTTATGCTAAACATGGTGGTTTTATGAAACATAAGATCTCTTATATAAACTTTCTGTAAAATACCATGGCAGAAGATAATCTTGCTGGTTGGTGTGATTTTACAAGCTGGTTAAAACCATATTTAGATTATGGAGCATATATTATGCAAATGAATGACAATGCACCCAATGAATGCTCTGTCAAAAAGGTCTTGGTAGTCACTGCTAACATGCAACCACTTCTGGGATAAAACTATCAGGAACACAAGTTGGTAAATCCATAGCAAAGGAGAAGGAAAAATCCCCTCACAAGTGGTGCTGGAAATCAAATAGCAATTTGTTCCGTATAAAGCAGTTAACAACATTAGTTAAGGCAGAAACTTTATAACTTAATAGCTAGAGTCTTTGAAATATTTATCGTATTTTAAAATTAGCTCCTTCCATAGCATCACAAACAGTGGGAATACAGCTCAAAAGTCCAATTTTTGTTTGCTTGTGTATAAGAATAAACATCCCTATGGATTTAACAGTCCCTGGAGATTAGAGAAGTTACAAGGTCATACTCTCATTCTTTTCTTGGCCAGCCACTTGGAGGAATCAGGAACATCTAGGATCTTAGCACACCTCAGACTCCCTGTCACCAGCTCAGCAAATAAAGTGCCAGCAGAGAACTGATGAATCCACATGTCAAAGGTTACGTTTTCCTGACTGAGGAAAGGCTGCTTTCATTAAACTCCCTGAACCACCCTTCCTACCAACGTCTTCTGCAAAAAAAAAATATTTTTAAAAGGGAAGCATAGAATTGAAAGGTCATCTTTCTGCCTGCATTGCCTCATATTTGTCAGTTCTTTTGCTACTTCCTCTTGACATCTATTTATAACTTCCTTGTATGAGCTGTCATACCACAAATTTGTATGACCCAGTTAACATGTATACAATTGCTTCAAAGATTGCACTAGTAACCATCTTGGATTTCTAGGTCATGAATTTAGATCCTATTTTTGCCTTTGTCTTTGTCCTACTTAGGAAAATGACCAGACTGCTTCCAGAAGATTGCATAAAACACACCAGTGACTGTAACCTGGCATTTGCATAACCTACACTGTTGAAGGAAGTTTCTGGTTTCTGCCTTACTTCCCTAAATGCAGCTTCTCTGCCTTCTCACTTAAAATGCACGACCTAAGGAACATGTTGAGGAGAAGACAGAAGCGACCAAAGGTAGCTTCAACCAAAGCAGAGGATGTCTTATTACGTGCTCTGGCCAAAGTAAATGATTGCTAGATTAGGCAAATCCACATCTCTACAGTCAAGGAGAAATTTTAGCAGAACAAAGCCTTCTGTTGACTGATTCCAGAGGTTCTTACAAGGTTTCCATCATCAGTCTCAATGCCACCCGCTCAAGTTTCCTTTCAGAGACTCTGCAGAAAATCTCACTTGATGTGTATACATATTATCGAAATGTGCATGTGACGCTGTTGGGGGCTGCCCGGGGCCGCACAGTGTCCAGCTGCAGACGTCCTTGGTGTCAGCCAGCAGGAAAAAGCTGGCTCCTTCGCAAGGAGCAAACCCCTAACAGGAGTGATGAAAAAGCATCAGCGGAGGCAAAGGACAAGAGAGGGACCTTTGTATAGGTTCCAGCTGGTTTATTGCAGGTAGAGGGTCCAGGGATAAGACCAGGCTGAAAAATCTCGTGACAAAGGCAAGGGATCAGGGAATACACAGTGTTTTATATGGGGGCGGAACAAAGGGGAACAGCCAATGGGGGTCGACTGAGGAGGAAGGGACAACAGGGGACTAACCAATGAGGATAACTTAGGGGAGGGAATTACATGAACCAANCCTCTGTGTTCTGGAGGCCTGTCCACCAGTCCTGTGCTTGTTCTGTCACAGTGGCCACCCCCACATGCACTGCAACATGCGCTGATGGCTGTGCTAAGGACAGTGTGTCACAGCGCTGAGCCTAGCCAAGTAAAAGGAATGGCCATGTCCAAGCTACTCCCAGAACACAGAAAGGACACAATGTACAGTTGTGTTAAGATGACAGGACTTATGTCATGATGTTATTACCTGTATCACTCAATTAACTGCATCTTCCACAGGGCGGTAGGAGCTTCACACAGTCAAGATGGTTCTTACTGAACTCATAACGCTGTTTCCATTACAGAACATCGAAAATGCACAGGTCAGCCCCAAGACTCACACCATGTGCCTGAGAACATCTTCCAAATGCTTCTGAGCTCTGGCAGGTTTGGTGTTGTGTCCACTTCCCTGGGGAGCATGTTCCACTGCACAACCATCCTTTGGGTGGATAATCTAATCAAGAAGCTTGACCAAGAACCCCAAGAGAGTGACAAGAGATTTTGGACTTTAAAAACCGTTCCTGCTCCTGCAAGATTCAGCACAGTTCAAAGCAGATGTCAGCCAGCAATGCTTAGGGGAGCTACCCCAAGATAAATAGAAACTCACAGCAAGCACTCCAGGAAACAGGGTGTGAGCAGTGTCTGCTTCTATTTTGGTGGCTCTTGCTGTGTCACAAGTTGCCACATGTGGCTATGATTCAGTTTATGTAGAAGGCCCTGTGTGGCCCTGGCAGAACAGATTATCTTAGAAGGCAGACTGGACAGCACTAACACAGTCATTCAGACAATCACACATCACCCTGTATTGCAGCGAGCTGCACTGGACACGTAGTGCTGCACAGGTGCATTGTCTTTCATCCAGAACACATTCTCTCCATCACTAACAGAGACTGGGACCTATTTGTTCACACTGATGAGAATCATTGTATTACCAGGTGGTATTTATTAATCTTATTTGAATTTACTGTCATTGCTTCTACAGAGGCACCTTCTGTCTCTAAACTGAGTTTAGGGAAACCATAAAAACTGTGAAATTATAATTTTATGAACAAGTACTTCAAAAACAAGCAATTTCACAACTTCAAGAAATAGGAGAATGAAATTCTAAATATAGTGATCTAAAATCACTAAAATAATTTAAATTAAATCACTAAATAAATTAAATAAATTCTAAATAAAACAGTGATCTGTATTTGACAGCCTGATTGGTGACTGACTTACTCCTACATGCCTATGAAGAACTCCTTTCATTTGTGGAAGCAAATATCAACATTACGCTCACAGCACTCTGGAGTCTGAATTTTAAAGCTTTTTCCCACAAAAGTACATGCCATGAACTCATTACGGTTGTGTTACACTACAGACACAAACACACCCGTGCTCTTACCCAAGCACACAGGAAGAGACATGGCATCTCCTCAAAGCGGCCCCACGCTTTAAGCGCTGTCCTCAGCCTGAGACATGCACAGCAGGGCATGGAAGGAACAGCATCCAAAGGAAGCAACAGATTGAGAGAACTCCCAGAACACTGAGCATGACATTTTCGTTCACCCAGAAAAGTCATGTTCAACTGGATGTTCCTCATAACGAGTCCACATGATCCTGGTCATTACCAGCACAGCAGATTTACAATCACAGGAATTTCCAAACTCTGAAAATACAATACTCTTCCTTTATTTTATACCCAGCATTTATCCAGGTATTACATCGCCTTTAGCTGACTTGAGCTTTTTGTGGCCATCCTGTCACATTTCCTGATTTTTGAAAACATCCATGTTTCTGTTTGAGACCTGAAATGAACTCCAGTTATACCACTGTGCATGCAATACACAGGGACTGCAAGTCTTTTCAAGCAAGTTTCCCAGGCGATTCTTTTCTTTTATGTTTATGAATTGTCACAGACCTGCCCTTCACCATCATTTTCTCTTGTCCAAATTGCTTGTGTTCCAGGTTTCAGTCTTACTCTTATCTTTTCCCTCACATTCTAAAACTGTGATGCCTGTCTTTGTTATTAACTGTGTCTATCATGACCTGCCTTGCCTATGCGTGCCACAAACAAAACCACTTTCAGGACAAAAATGATGATGTGGTTATTCCTCTTTTCATAAGTCTCATTATCATGGGATATTTGAAAGCCCAATGTGTTATTTAATGTGCCCAGCAAAGTTGAATTTAGACATGCATTTTCTGGACACTGTTCCAGTCCACTCCGTTCCTATTCCTAGCATTTAAGTCTTTGCAAAATCAGTGTAGCAGCAGTAGAACTGCATGAAACTTCGAAATGAAAATATCTCAAGGCAGGTTTTATGCCAATTTAAGTTAAAAGCATACATTTTTAAACTTTACAGAATCAGGACAAACTCTAAAGAGGTTTCTTTTCCCAGAATATCCAGATAATTTTTTAATAATATTTTGTATCATCAAATGGCCTGGGCTACTTTTGCCTTCCATCTAATCCCAATCAATACAGAGTGAAGAGTCATCAGATTTCAGTCACAGAGAATCAGGGTACTTGAATCAAATTGAGATCTGGAAGGAATGACTCATAATTGTGATGAATAAAGCACAACATCTATTTATATAAATATAAATATGCAATAGCAACATAAAAATATATATTAAAGTACAATCCACAGAGTGTTTACAGTCGAAACAGACAGAAGTTCCTTCAGACACCAGCCTCACACTTTGTGAACCCTTGCTTTCATATGGCATTGTGTTTTGGAGAGTGTTCAGGTAAATATCTTGAGCTCAAATAACTCTCTCTGGTGAAGCAAAACAGGAGGCTGGGACAGCATAACCCTTAATTTAATCAAGGAATTTTAGAATCTATAAATGTACTCACCAGACCTGATTCTGCTAGCAGATATATTAATGTTGAAACCACGTATTATAAGTTCAGGACTAAAAGAATGATAACAACTATGGTCAGTCATGTTCTACTTAAGAAAACACGTCAACAGGTATTTTAATAGGTTTGCATGAAGTGCATATATTTGAAAATTATAAAATTCCAAGCATAAGGACAGCATAAACCAAGCAGATTTTAATGATAAATCTGTACTTTATGGGTTTATGTAGAAGTTTCTTTACACAAATTATTTCTATAATTTACGTATGCATTGCCTAAGCAGAGCTCCACATCTATTAGCAGCTGCCACAGCCTTATTAATGTGAGCATTTTTTTACTCTATATTACTTTCATCATTCTGTCAAACCAAACTTGTTGTAAACCAGTGTAGCATATTAATTTAATATACTTCATAGACCCATCAAACAGGATAAAGAAATATTGCTTTGAGAAAGACACAAGTTAGTATTTTTCAAAGAATTAACTGTTAGACATAACTAATATTTGTAAGATGACCTGCATGACAGAGTTAGGATATTCATGAAAAAGGTATTTGGAAATTATTCTATATGATAATGTTAATTACCCACAAGAGATGGCTGTTGTGGGTAGGAGAACTACCTGCATTCATTTGGGGTATTCACTACATTCGTTAGCTATACCTACATGTTTATAATAAATAGTTTTTCCTTTTTTATATTGAAATTCTTCTTAGTTTAGTAGAAAAAGACTTTTCATCAAATATCAATCCATTTCTCTACTCAGTAACACCCACTGAATTTAATAGTGCAAAAAACGGGGAACATCTGACTCACATCATACAGACTGGAGTAGACATTTAATATAAGTGAATTGCAGCCATGCTAAACTACAAATAAACCCAACTAGAATCTTTATAATCCTCTAAGGAATTTCAGAACTGCATAATTCTTTATGAAATATAATATTATAAAATAAGTATCTCACATTATAATGCTAAACAGACAGATTAAGTTGGCTTTGGAAATGTAACAATCTAGTCTCATTAAATCACAGCTTCTGACACCAGCAAATTTTTCCAAGATCCATATGAATAAAACGTATCCTTCAGCTGAACAGCAAAAAAAAGTGATTCACACTGAGATAGCCCTGATGGCTCTGCCACGGTATAAAACCATCTTGGAGCACTAGGAATACTGCTTACCACATCCAAGCCAAATTAATACAGATATTTCCAGAGAAGAAAGCTGCACTTACTTGATTAAATAATGGGTTTTTACTGATATGCTTAAATGTTTTTTTAAGAAGTATACTGATTTATTCTAATCTGTTTTCAAAGTATAACATATCCCCAGCATTATAATGATGTACAATACATTTTTAGACTTTTTAAACATATGTGAGACAGAATGAGTTGTCAGTTATATAAATCAATTTTAAGGGTTTAAAAAAACAACAAAAAACCAACCAAAAACTCACCAAAAAAAAAAAAAAAAATAAAAAATGAAAAATTTTAAAAACCAACCAACCAACCAACCAACCAACAAACCCAAGCAAAAAAAACCAAACAAAAAACCACAACAAAAACCACNATGCTAAACAGACAGATTAAGTTGGCTTTGGAAATGTAACAATCTAGTCTCATTAAATCACAGCTTCTGACACCAGCAAATTTTTCCAAGATCCATATGAATAAAACGTATCCTTCAGCTGAACAGCAAAAAAAAGTGATTCACACTGAGATAGCCCTGATGGCTCTGCCACGGTATAAAACCATCTTGGAGCACTAGGAATACTGCTTACCACATCCAAGCCNACTGATCAGAGCTAAAGTAACAGGAGTCTGAAATATGTTCAAGTGTGATCAAAGTCAGCCAGCATCTTAACAGGCTTCACTTACTAGGACAGCTGCAGGAACTATCAAAGTGCATACAAAAAATCATCACTGATTTGGGATGAGTTTTTTGTATTAGAAGTGGACTGTTACCTATTTTTGAAACAATAAAAACTAGTCACTCTGGTTAATTCTCATAGAAATCACTGTTTACAAAAAGGGACGATTCAATTAAAAACATTGTAAAATATGGGCTTCTCATGAAAGGGAAAACCTCTTGTCATTTACACCAATAAAAGTTAAAAATTTCTGAAAGACAAAGAAGAAATTGAGATAATTTTTCCCCAGACTGAAATAAAAGTGAAATCCAAGTCAAGGATCAAACTCCTGAGGTTTGCTAATTCCTGGTAAAAACTGAAATGTTTTTCCAAACCCAGGACTGGTGCAGATATATGAAATGTTCAAAAGAAAAAAAAATTTTAATCAACATCTTTTTTTTTTTTTTTTTTGTCTTATAAATAAATCAGTGCAAGGCTATCCACATTTGCTCCAGCCTTATAATTTCTACTGCTGTTCTTGTAATTGAGCTCCCCTTTGAGTTTGATTTGTAGGTGCAGACACTCAGGATGTCATCAGGTTTTTAAGAGACATTTGCAATGATGCATGGCAGCACAAACATTCTGAGAGACGACACATACAAAAATATCTCCAAGGGGTTAATATGCTGCCTTTTTATCTGCCTGTTTACTTGCCTGTGAAGAATGGACATGTCCACTTCATAATGGATTTATTCTTTTAGCCCAGAGGAGACACGCTGGGACAGATTTGAAATGGTCTCCTGGTTTGACAACACCACATTAATTAATACTATCAAAATGAGCAACAACTGAACACATGCATATGGTGATTTAATCTAGATTGTATTTCCCCAGTTTTCTTGAGGGAAAACAAATATGGATAATAGCAAAATAAGACTACATAGTATGCCCTGCTTTTTTTTAACTGGTCCATTAGACCAGTTAAAGATAGAAAATAAGGACTCTGAACCAGACTTCTGCTTCACAATAGAGATTAAATGCTTTCTATTGACTGCTTTCGGAGATACAGGTTTTGTACCTGTCATAGGGATACAGTGAAGTTCTTTTACCGGAACAAATTTCCCAACTTAATTAATGGCAAAAATAGTTTATATTAGTTACAATAGCACTTGGACATGCTGGGTATGAATCCATGCATGCAAACAAGGTCCCTTTGAGGAAGAAGGGAAATTGCTGCACGGGTTTTAGTTAGATCACCTGCCCAAAATGTATCACATATGGACTTCAGTCTAGATTTGGTTCTCTGAGAGCAGCGGAGCAAAAAGTTTATGTAGAAGCAGCTCACTGTTGTGTTAATGTTTGCAAGTCAAGTGGACTCTTAAAAACACTTAAGCTTGGGCTTTAATAATTTTTTTGCTTTGCTCTGGATTTGGATTTTTTTCTCTATTAGCATTGCAGAAGGTGATTCTACCTCCAACTAAACAGCTTTGTTTTGCTGCTTCTAACCAAAACCAATTTATCCTGGCTCCTGACATATTACCTGTTAAGTCTAAATTATAACTAAAATAACAGAAACACTTAGGAAAAACTCTTCTGTTTCCCTTGATGAAACACAGTAAGCCAGACTGTGAAGCTGTGCAACAAGTACAGAATTTTTTTCCATTGGTAGGTAATACTGTCTATATAGACATAAACTACAGCAAATCCAGAGATGCTGCAGCTCTCACAGTGCATAGCAGCAGAGCAGACAATTCTTATTTCTGCTTCACATTGTTTGGATTAGGCAAGGCCCCAAGCTTTCTTCGATCAGTATGCTGTGGTTTGGGTCCTACCCCAGATGACTAACGTCTTGGTGGAACTATTTTCAGTCAAGGGATTATTTGTGTACTCCCTCTTGAATACTGATCCTACCACATCCACTTTGTGTCACAGCCCTAAACAACAAGAGGGGAAGTGCTGCCAGCACATTTCTCCTGTAATCTTTGCGTGAGCACCCCCATCCAAATTGCTGCCCACTCACTCTTCCTGGCACTGCAAGACTGCTGTGGGAATTGTACAGCCATTGAAAGAGCACCTTCACAGACAGACCAAACACAGCTTCTGTTTCCCCATGCCTTGTTTCCAACATCATTCCATTTGGTTGTTATTTTTCTGGGAAGAACCCTTTTGGCTTTCCCCTGCTGTTAAAGTACTTAAAAACTACCTAAGAATTAAAGCCTCTGTTAATGAGGTGGTAATGAATTCAGCCAACAGAGTTACTACTGTCGGACTGACACAGGGAAAACAGAAACAGCACTCTGCCTCCTTACATTTCAGAAAGAAAAGTAGTCCTTCCCTGGACCCTGAACTATTAATATATATATTATTGTTGGTTTAACATTCAACAGCAAATGACCGTAGCCACACTGTGGTCCTCAGACTTTCCCACTTTTGATTCATATGGGTCCCTACTCAATGTGCTTCAAAATCTGATTCTGAGTAACCTGTTAGTCCTTGTTGGGACCCATTGAAAGGGCCACTTTCAGCTTTGGACTCCTCTGCAGAGATTATATGCCTTAGATGTGCAAGCCTCAGCATTGCAACACTTGAATTCCCATTTGGATGTAGCCCTAATTTGCTGTACAGCTCCTCAAGCCTGGAGTAGTATATTGGTAATGCATTCAGAAACACTGAATAAATGGCTATGTCTGATGAATACATTAAAAACCTCTCCCTGGAAGAACAGTCTAAATATTCACGTACAGAAGAAACCCTGGCACATTTTCACTATTCGGGATTCAGGGGCATACATAGATTTTTCCTCTGAACTTCAAGAAGACAAGTGGACTTGAAGAAGTTGTCTGTCCTCCCGTTAGTAGTAGGACACTATACAGAATGTCCATGTTCATATGGACGAGGCACAGGCAAAGCAATATGCCTTGATTTAGAGCTGTGGGTGCTGTGCTCCATGAGATCTCAATAGCATCATGACCTGGATACACACTGCTCTCCTTGGCTGAGGCAATTCTCCAAAAGCATGCTGGCTTTTTGGTTATGGTTTTCATCTTTATCTATTCATCTATCTCTATTCAATGTATGCAAACCTTGGAGGCTAACTGAAGGTCAGAGTAAAAACGGGGATCAGAGTATGGTGGTCTAAATTTACTCACCTGTGGACCTACCTAGGGCACATGAACTGGCCCAGCAGTCACTCTGCATCCTCTGCACAGCCAAAGGAGCCAGCTGAGGGCACCTGCAGGGAATCAGCCAGATCCCAAGTGTGCTGAATTACCTTCCAGAGGTGCTTGTACTCTCCAATTAGACATGAAGGCAACATTAAGTAAGCTCCTAGTTTAGATGCCTCAGATAAGTGCAACGGCTTAGATGGGATGTATCTGGGCTCATGTGCCCCTGTGTCAGCTTCAGGAGAAGCTGACAACACACCCAGCTCTAATGTGGAAGTGCAGAATGTTATTCATAATTTGTAAATTGGCACCCTGACATCTCCTTCCTCTCTGCAGCTCTGCAATCAAGGACTTGGTTGTGATTTACCCCACTGCAACAGCTGCCAAGTCTGCATCCAGATTACCTTAATTAAAAGCAATTGTATTAGATAAGGACAAGTAAAGACACATCATAAAAGAAATCAGACAGAAAGAATAATCTTAAATATGCCTCAAGTTAAAATTACTCTGAAAATTGCTAAGAAGGCTAAATATTGTGGATTTCATTTTTAGTGTGCCTTTAATATGATGACAAAGTTTTAGTTTGTAGTTTCTTGCCTGAGAAAATCCACTTTCTTCCTTTTGTGTGTCTGGTACCCCAAATGCTTGTAGACATTTGTCCTTGGTAAACTCCTTCATCCCTAGCTACTTGAAATTGCTTTTAACTTAATATTACTTCTGTGTTTCACACTGGCTAACATTCAAAACCAATTCTAAGGGTTTAGGAACATTTCCTCTAGCCAAACCAATGCTGTTGCATGAATAACTGATTGTTCTCTTTTCCTCCCCTGAAAGCTGTTTGCACAATATAAACACGCTTTTCTGAGAGATTGCCATGAAGAAAGTCAATTTGGCTCTGTTGTCTTGGCTCTGTCTGGCTGGCTCTGACTGTGTTGGAAAATTATTCTCTGACCTGCCTTGTGTGAGGTATGTGAGCTAAATCTCCCAGGATAAAGCAGTTACATATCTACAAAAAGGGAATTGCATGCACAGTGCATTTCTCACACAGATAATCAGGAGCAGCTCTAGACTAAGATGAGGGCAGTCACCTTGAGCAGTTTCTACAGGACTGGCAAAGCAGCCACAGACTCATGGTGCACTGGAAAGGCAAATCTATTGGTGCTGCTTCCACCACCAACTCAGAATCAAGGTTTATGAGAAACACTGAGAGCTTTTCTAACAAGGTCACCTTTCTCTCTTGCTTGCACCTGCAGCAGCAGCAGTAGCAAAACCAGGACTGCTTTCTCTCTCTCCCCTGTCATGCTTTTATTCGCTCCCTGATGACAGTGGGAGAAACCTGGCGATGGTTTGCAGCCCTTTGTGTGGCAAATTCCCTTGTTCCCACATGACTGGGATGTCTCAAGGCAAGACTAGTTGCCTAGCTGTCCGTTTGTGTGAACACATGGGAAGAAAAGAAGTTTTAGCATTAAAATCAGAATCCAGAGCTAGATCCAATTAACAAAGGGGAAGAGTCCCTATGTCAAATAAAAACAAAGAACCCAAAGGTGGCAGGGAGATGACTGACTATCCAAAAGGGCCTCAGAACACTGGCATTTCAGAGGTGTGACCATGGAAATGTCTAATTGCAGAAAATCCTGGACTAAGTCAGAAGTCTTGATCCAGGAGCTGGAGACAAAAATACATGGAAGTCCCTTGTGAAAAACGTGATATGAAATGAATTTCTGCTTCTATGGACTTAGCTCCAGAACACTTGGAGAGTTTATCTTGCACATGACTTCCATTGCACAGCACTAGTCTAAATGCAATTCTCGTCTGCATCCATGCAGGTGCACTCACCTTAGAACTGCAGTAGACTGTCTGACTAAGTATAATTACAATACAGCTCCTGGATTTCAGAAATTATACAAAGTTCTATACTCAGCAGACAATTAAAATTTGAATATATGCAGAAGCAAGCTGTTCCCAGACCTGCAATTAAACAGCTAACTGGATTAGGAGACTGTTTCTGTGAACAAGTTTTTCTACTGAATCACGTTGGCTTTCATCAGCGTGTAGTAACATACAGAGTTTCAGAAAACAGCATTGCATGGGGAAACCTAGACAAAGCCGACTGGTTTTCATACAAAAAAAGGGTCAGCCTTTATAGAAAAAGGTTGATTCAGAGAGAAGCACTTCCGTATCCAAATGGTTTCCGATTACGTAATAAAACACAGACATAAGCATTGCATATGCAAATACATCCTCATTTTAGTGACCAAACTGCAAGTTTTACATGCATGTGAACTACATAAGCATAAATCTATAAGTTAACTGTAGATACCCCTCATCTCTTCCTTGTTGCAGTAACTTAGGTCCCAAGTAATATGTCAGATGTCCTGCTTTTTCATCTGTGCATTAGACTCATCTCACCAAATATTACCCGTATCAAAGGTACAAAGCCAGGATAAACTGCTATCATACTTAACCAGGGAGACACTTCCCAGGAACAACACATCTTACCTACCCTATCTAACAGGAATAGTCCTTCTCTACCACAAACTACTGAGACAACTTCAACATCCAATTTTGGACTAGATGACTAATTCACTGGTGGCCAAGATGAATCCCAGACCACATTTGCAATTGGTAGACCAAGAGGCTGTTGTTTTGATGTCATCATTAAAAAGCAATAAAAATACTGTTTAGAAATGCAAAAGAGCAGAAGAAACATGAAGAGATATTTTTGGATTCTCATGCCACTCAAGCACTTCGTGTTATCTTCCTGTCTGTTTCTCCATAATCTTTCCGTGTTATAGACCAAAACTCTGGTTCTCTGCAGCTGATGTCGATTTAGACACGTTCTTATATGCATTTTTATTGCTTTTCAGATCACAAAATTGTAGAAAAGTTTGGAAAAGACCTCTAAGATCGGCAAGTTCATCCTTCAACCAAATACCACCATGCCCACTGAATCATATCACAGAGTGCCATGTTAATTTGTATTTTGAACACTTCCAAGGACAGTGACTCCACCACTTCCCTGAGAATCAATTTGAAATCTCAGGATATTTTACCTTCTTTGACTATAACTTCTTCCAATATTTTTTTTTCTTCATTTGACAATAACTCTTAATTCTCTTTCCAATATTTTTAAAATAATTTCCACCAAAGTCCTTCACTTGCAAGTAATCCATACCTAGTTAAATATTTACATGCACTTTAGTGAAACTAGGGATGCAAGCTGGAGTTTTGAAAATGTGTTTTTACAACTGTATTGGTTACTGTTCATTTTTCTTCATCTAACTCAAAGATAGTTCAAACATTGATGAAAGAATCTTGTCTGTCCAACTTTGTGAGACACTGTCTTTACAGCAGAATAAATTAAGAATTAACAGATCTGTTGATTCGTAATTTAATGCTGTGGATGCTTATTTTGTCATCAGTAGCTAAAGCTGTGATGAAACAACTGTCTCTATAACCTCTGGGTAGTGCTCTGAAACTTTCAACTTCAGGCTGAAAACATCCTCTTCTTTGTGTCAGCTTGTAGCTTATTTATGTAAAATTAAACACTCACTGTAGTAAAGTCTGCTGATTGAAATTTGAACTTTACCAGCATCTGAAGATGCCAAAACCATTACTTTGCAGCTTGGGGATGAAGATTCCATGAAAAATAAAGGGAATTTGCAGATGCCATGATACCCTGATGTCCAGTACAACATATATTTTTATGATGCTACGGGAATTGCCAAAAGCATCACAATGTGGCCTAGTATGGATAAGATTGTTTATCTATTTACCATCAGATTTTTTTGAAGAAAGGTGACTGGAATTTCTCTAGCTTGTGTTGAATTCATTTCTGCACTTTGTGCTGCACTGACTGTGTTAAGCAGGGTCAGAGTGCCACTAATAAAATGTGCCTTCTTTTGAAACCAAGAGATACTTTGAGTGACGAAAACTTGGTGGTCTGGTCTCGTCTTTCTCTTTCATAGTAAGATATTGAATGATTTTGTCTCAGAAAAATGCCCAAATTGCCAGTTAGATTAGATACATCATATCAATCATACAGTTCCCTTATATACATCCAGAGGGTTTCAAGGAGGCTAAAATATTTGATGGGAGTAAAAAAACACTACTCAGCAAAGACGACTTTCACAACTGAAATAATGTGGTTTCAGAGAGGAACTTCCCAATCTTACAGTAGACAACTTAATTTTCCTTCCTGTGGAGAGGGATTTTTTTTTGTTATTATTTTACTGCATTTTAGACTCACTAGGAAATTTTAATTATGAAACTATTTTTTAGGTAATTAGCCTTTTGACACTCTTTATCAATAGAAGTCAATACACTCTTTATTTGGAAAATAAATTACAAACCAAGATAGCAATACTTTAAAACAGCACACCAAGTACAAATGAAAGCTCGTTTTTACTCCAGTTTCTGACTATATGAAATACAGGCTGAGAAGTCGAAGACAGGAATCTTCTTTTGGTGGTGTTTTTTAACAAACAATTTCTGTAGAGATTCCATGTCAGCAGATCAATTTTATCCAGATTTACTAGCCTCACTGATTATTGCTACAAAGATTGAAAATTCTTCTGTTATTCTTGGTTTTGATCAGGATCAGAGGCTGGTTGGTTCTAGAACATGTCTGAAAAAATTTAAATGTTCTTTACTGGAATTATAATTTTAAAGTAAAAAAGTGATAGGCTCATGCAAATAAGCAATAATCTCTTGCAGTTCATTCCCACAGCCAGTGTTAAATGTATAAAACCAACAACATATAAAAAATTATAATATTAAAAAAAATCAAAGCCCGTATCCTTATTTTAAATCTGTTAACACAAGAACAAGTGGCTCCTAGGTTATCAACGTAATGTTATTTTCTGTCAGCCTATTAATGCCTGAGTTAATCACGAGTTATGCAAAGTAACTGACCCATGAGTATTACCTATCATCAGCTCTGGTTCCATTTTGACGTCTATCCATGAAAACACACATTTTCCATGTATTAACTAACACACAAGTTATAGACTTTTTTTCTGATTTTATTTGTTTTCTTGCAACTGAAGATGCTGCTATTGAAGATACATTTTCTGTACAATCCCAGCTTACCTTCTGAGCTATACAAATCAATTTTCTCTTCATTCTTTCACAGTACAAGAAGGAGAGATGCACAGTTCAGTGGCTACTTCTTTCATTTAATTTTTCAGTTGACCCAAATAGATCTAATTATTTATTTATTTTAACTTTCCTAAATGACTGCAGATATTGGGAAAGGTTTAATTTTGTTGTCTTAACAAAAAATGAAATTGGTTCCCTGAGAATTAAGTGCAAAATTTGGATTGTTATTTAGACTTAGGCTACTTTCAGTCTCAGCAACTAACAAAACCATGCAAACCTGCACACAGACAGTATGACACCCACACATAAGCACAAAACTGCAAGGAAATACTCTGTATCTGCAAGTATTGAGCAGACACTCTCAGAGTAAATTCAATCTTCTAAGCAACAGCATCTGGCAAGAAAGTTTTTGTTGACAGGGCTTGCTCATAAAGATTAAGCCTGGTTCCCCCTTCCCTATTTCTCATGCGCTGACTTACCATTTTCCCTACAGCTGAAATACATCAACTGATGAAAATTCTGGGCCAGGTCCTGAATTCTGCCGAGATTTTCTAAGTAGCTGCTTGGCAAATGCAATGGAAGAGGAATCAGAATGGTGGTGGATTTGGGAAAAAGGGATCGTGTAAGGGCCAGCAACAGGATCAGACTCTGGAGACTGCAAGCAGAGTCAGCGGAAGTCCTACAGCTGTGTGAAAGAAAGCTGCTGTATCTCTTTTCATCAAAGTCTGATGTGGCAAGTGCCCATGATGCAATTGATAGTGTTTAGTTCTCCATATTAAAAAAAAGCCCAACAAATGTCTTATTAAAATTGAAAGTGAGGACCTACAGCAGTTGACAGGAAGATAAATAGAGTTAATTCAAAGAGAATCCTCTTCTGACAGTAGATGACTGTATTTTCCCCCTTTTCCCTCATTAAAAACTTGTGAACTTCCTTGAGAGCAAAGTTAAAAGAGTTTTGGCAGTTCCAGGGAAATATAACTGCTTGTTATCCTCCTACCATTCAGTCCCCTCATGGAAGCTATCCAGTTGTCATGAATCTAACAATATCCAGATAAAATAAAAACGTCTGCCATTACTAAAAACCAAGATGAAACAAATAACATGCTTTACAACCTAACAAACCAGAGCACTCTGAAAAAAGCCAACAACTTCAGTTGTGCACAACAAATCTGAAAGCTGTATCATGCCTTATTCATAGTAATACTGAGATCAGAGGAGGACCTCATGATACCATACGAAATATCATGCTTCCCTGTCCTTGTCTGGTGACAAGTTACTTTTAAGAAGTATTACCAAAATCTGACAGTACAAAGCTCAGGCTGATCAGTCTCAGATAATGAGATTATTAATAGTTTTTCCTCACCTCTTTTTTCTTTCACAATCCTGAGAGCTAAGTATGACCTTTAATGAAATGAAAACTGAGATTCTGAAACCACGTGATTAAAAACCTGCTGAAAAATACATGAGTCTTGATATCATAAGACAATCTGTGCAAAGTATATAATATGTAAGATTTTATTACTATTATTATGACAATTCTTCTGTTTCATTTGAACAGGGTGTATAAGGCTTTGCAGAGAACACAAAACTACTCTGTAAGAAATGCAAAATGTGTGACAAGTTTATGAGTTCTGAATAATGATACAGGTAATGCAACTGTATGGGTTTTATCCTTTGTGTGTACTGACCCAGCTTAATAGAGGCACTGGAAAAACAGTGGGGGAAGCAGCACAGGACATTTGGATAACTAACATCCTAAAAAGCACTGCAAAGCAATTATCAGGCACCAGTTCTCTTCCAGGCTAACTCAATGTTGGTCAGATTTGGAAACCTGAAGATGAAGGTTGTTGAGAACTAAATTTGCTTTAGAACTTACTAATAGTGTATTTGATTTTCAGAAACTTAAACTTTCCTTGTAACCTTTCTTATAACTCATAAAAATAACTGCCTCAACAGATGGCAGCAGGGGTCTCCTGGTGGAATGCTGCTGACTGGACTCAAAACTTTCTAGTTTTCTAGTTTTTTCTAGTTTCCAATCTTGAGTGATTTCTCGTACATGGAGAAGAGAGGCACCTAAAGTCAGCAAAATGTACAGGAACCCACCTGTGCACAGGAAGGCACTGTGGGGAGAGTGCAAATCGGAGCTGAAGGACAGTCCTGGAATGGACTTTACTGCACAAACGCCAACTGCTGCAAAGCTTGTTTCTACTTCCAGATGCTTTGAATCACCAGAAAACATTTCATCCTTCAGCCTTACTTTAAAACTTACAGTGTGCAAACTGATCCTTCTGAAACTTATAGTGAGTCCATTCAATGGAGTTTTCTCTATGCTCCTCCTGTTTCTCTCTGCTTATGCATTTAAACTGAAGCCATTCTCCAGGCCCCACCTCCTTTTGCACAAATACATGCATTTTTCATATTGCACTTTAGTTTTTGCAAGAAACTTTTCAGGGAAAGGAAAAAGAAGGCTGGTAGCAAAATCCTATTCAAATATTGGCAAAATGTCTACAAAACAAATCTTTAACTGGAAATTAAAAGTAGATGTTGTATTAAATTAAAAACCTCACATGGGGCCTTCTGTTCCATCAAAATTCACTCTGAGTTTACAGGATATCAGCTCCCACCACAGGGCTGCAAGATTAAGCTGGCAATGAAGAACTGTCATGAAAAATGAAGCGAATCCAAGAGAGAAGTGCCCAATGATTCTGAACGATATAATAATTTCTTCCCACCTTCTACAATGCAGAACATTTTGAATTGTTAATCTTGGTTTTTCCAGTGAGTTCTCTGTGATGTCTTTTATTTGTCAAATGCCATCATTTGTACAGGGGGATAGCCTGAAAAAGGGAAACAGTCACACATCTCCCAGAGGGTCTCACTATCTGGTGTTCCTGGGACAGGCACAGTAAGCCGCTGCTAGCTGCATGTTCTTTCCTGAAATCCTGCTGCAAGGAGAGGGCATCTCCCTGGAATTAAGCCATCACAGCTGAATCTCAGCTAGTGTAAACTGTGCACTCTCTGCTCAAATTCCTGGCAAGGGTGACAGGACATCTGTTCCAGCACTCTGCAGGAATTAAAGATTGCATTGCTTTCCCGTGCAGCAAAGGATACACAATTTCTTTTCCTCCAACGCAAGGACCTAATATTTGCTTCCCTTTCCTTAGGAAGCAATATCAAACCTGAGTGCACTAAATGCATTTATTGCTGTCTGGGGCACAGCATCAATCCACAAAATCAGCTGGAAAAATGTCAGTGCTCATGCTAGTGCTTCTCCATAGGTGCACCTGTTGTAAACACTACCACAGGAACTAGGCACACTGGCTGCCAGCTATGTTCAGTAGGAGCCAATCCTTAATTCACAGCTCTCTAAGAATGAGTAACAGGAAGACCCGAAGCTCTCTTCAGGACAGTTAAACAATTCCTCAGCTGCAGTTTTAGGATTGTAGAATGAGGGTATATCACAATCTTCTGTTCATTTTTAGATTAAATTTCTCTCTTTAATTAATATAAATAAACTAACACCTTGTTGTTGTTGTTGTTGTTGTTGTTGTTGTTGTTGTTGTTGTTGTTGTTTTCTATTTGGCACCCAGACACATGTTTTTGAGAGAAGATGAAGGAATTGTAGAGAGGAATGGAGCACGACCACTGTTCTTGTCTGCAAAAACAGCATTCCAAAGCACTAATGAATTTAACATATTTTTGCTTTTATGTATGCTGTCAAGGCTGTGTCAAAAGAAAAGGCACAGAGCAGATGGTAAGGTATGAAAATGCTTGTCCAAACTTATAAATGTTATTCGAAAAATTACAAGTAGAGCCACATCTCCAGAATGCCAGCCTGGTGCGTTAAATAGGAAAGAGTACTGTTTCCCTTTTAACTTACTTTTTGTAAATTCTCTACTTTTCTGTCAACAAACAGTAAACAACATATTGCTCACAGGACATTATAAGCTACATATGTATATTATGTGTATATAAAATTTAAAAATTACATTAAACATATTGTGCCATTTAGTTCAGTACTTCCAGGAAACAGGAATTGGTTTATAGCCAAGCCTGCTGGGAACAAATGCTGTAGGTGAGCTGCTCTGCAAAAAGTGAACTCTCTCTGCCCCCTTCCTAAAGGCACTTCTTTCTCTCACTGTTGCATTTCATTCAACTCAGCTTTCAAGTTTATTGGTAACTTGCATTAGAAGTTTTGAACCAAGCTCTGATCAGAGAGATTCAGATTTGCAAAAGAGTGTCATACCACCTTCATGCAAACTGCACTCCAATTCCTTGATTCTTGTAACACTGAAATTTTTCATCGCATTTTCCTCACTTTCAAAAATATATCAACAATAGAAAACTCAAATCAGAACATTTTTATTTATTTCCTTTTTAAATTTTTTTTTCACCATATGAAAAACCACCACATTGTGGTTCCACCTAAGCCCTTTCCTGGTAAGGATTGGTCATGCCTGATGTTTCTGATTAGCAACATTCTTTCCTTGAGAAAAATTTGCTTCTTTTTTTTTCTGTGAAAATTCATAAAATTCCTAAATCAACACATACAACATGGATTTGATTTGTTCTGTTATACTACAAGGATTGGCAAGCAATTCTAATAATATAGTCAAAGGCTGCACTGATGAAAGTTTACTTTCAACTACCAGCATAGCAAGGATACTTACACGGGAAATATTTTCTTTGTCAGAGTTACAGAATTCCTAACATGAACATTTTCATCTCTATTTGTAAAATACTTCCAAATTGTATTCTAAAACTATAATCTAATTAAATACAGTTTAAAAAAAAAAACCAAAAGTAAACGTGGGGTTTGAGGATGGAAACCAAGGCAGACAGGCTAACTCACTAACTTCCAGAACTAGGCAGTATCACATAACTTTCTGGAAAAGATCTACAATAATGAGAGTCTCATTGTACAAGATTCAAATGACATAGAAAAACAGACATACACTTTGATGAGAACAAGACAAATTGGCATTAACCATAAACAATGTGGATAAATAGTACCTCTCAACCAAGTAAACTCAGAGTGGAGAAATTTTGTAAGACCTTTACTTACCAGAAACTGTGATCTCCCCTGCACCTTTAAATTAATATTATTGCAAAATATATAATCACTCCATACAAGTTATCTCTTTGTCTTAAATTCTGTTCTTATCACTTAGGTATTTTAATTTTCTATTTTACACCAATTTTAATATTCAGCAGTGATTCCAAAAGACATTTTTATTCAAAACTATGTAGTGCCATAATATAAAACAGTTCTTTCCATTTCTGTCTCCAAAAAACAGTACAATTTTTTTTTTTTTTAAAGTTTAAGCATTCTCTCTCAACTGAAAAAGAATTGGAAGTTTACTGGACACAAACCAATAATTTCTGCACACACAGATAGTTTAAATAAAAGAAGTCATTAATCAAAATCAGTCTTCTTTCAGAAGCAAACCTCTGCACCTCAAAGTTAATTAGTAAATGCTTATTTGTGCTAGGTAACTTGAAACCTTGAGGAATCTGAACCTCTTGTGAGATTATAAACTATAGCAGGACTTTGGAAAATACAGGTCTTTCAGGAAGTGTTCAGTTCCCACCTAAATAATGTTTTTAGATCATTAAAATTGCTGGTTTAGTTTTGGGGCTTGTTAGGTTTGTTTTGATTAAGGGAGAATATTCTGGAGCAAGTCACTGATGGCTTAAAATGTAGAGTTCTTTTCTGTGTTTCTCCACAACAGAGGATACTTTCTCTGGGGTTTGGGTCAATGAATGTTTAAAAGGTGTTTCTCAATTTCATTGGTGGAATAAAATCAAGAGGAAAGGTAGATAAATAACACTTAGAAATTGTCTGAAAAGTCTCTATGGCTGTAGATTCTGTATTATTTATCTTACAGCCATTTAGACATCTATCCCACAAACTTTTGTGATTTTAGGCAAAGCTTACTTACCTGAGTAAAGCAATTGATGTCACCAGCCCTGCAGACATCAGGGATCAGGGCCCAACATTACAATTGGCTATCCTCTCTGCAACCCTAAATGTAAAATAAATATTCATAGAATTGTAGAATGGTTTGGGTTGGAAGGAATCTTAAAGATCATCCAGTGCCAAGCCCCCCACCACAGTCAGGGACAGCTTCCACTGGACCAGGTTACTCACAGCCCCATCCAACCTGGCCTTGAACACTGCCAGGGATAGTGCATTCATGAGTTCTCTGTGTAACTTGTGTCAGTGCCTCACCACCCTCTGAGTAAGGCATTTCTTCCCAAAAGCTAACCTAAACCTGCCTTCCTTCAGTTTAAAGCCATTCCCCTTTGTCTGTCACTACATGGCCTTGTGAAATGTCCCTGTCCAGATTTACTCTAAGCCCCCTTTATGTAGCAGAAGGTCTCTATGTACTCTAAGGTCTCCCTGAAGCCTTGTCTTCTCCTGAGTACCAAACCTCTCAGCTGGAACTCCACAAAAGAGGTGTTTCAGGCCTGTCATCAACTTAGAGGCCTCTTCTGGCCTTGTTTCAGCATCTCCATGTCCTTTTTGTGTTGGGGATCCCAGAGCTGTTATTGTGCAACATTTAGTATAGCCCAAACGGGATTATATATTTTGTTTGGGATTTTTTGTCTGATTTCAGTGGGTCCTTAAAAGCTAAAAAAAAAAAAAACTGGTCCTTAAAAGCTAAACCAAAAAGATTAAAGAAATTGCATTAAACAAAGTTGAAGTAAATACTGTGGTATTTTGATAGTGTTATCAACAGTCCAAAAATTGAAATGCACTCAGATCCCTAGAGAAAATATCCAGAATGTCTCATTTTAGAGTTGCTAAGCAAGGAAAGCTACTGCCAAAATACACAGTTAATTATTGCCACATGTGTTAGAAAATTATGTGGTTTTCTACTTTATTTATTTATTGATAGTTCTTGTTTTGGTTCTGTTTGTCCATTTTATACATCTGTGCATTATTTCTATGTGCAAAATAGTGAGTACTTATTCATAGGACATCTGAGTCTCAATCTGTCATGACTTGTTCTTGAACAATATTTATTGAAGTTATTTATTAATATGTGAAATAACCTGGCCTGCAACTCTAAATATATTCTACAGGAGTATTATTGCATTGGGATATGGAAAAAAAATCATTGGAGAATTTTAGGAGACATATGTACATTGAAAAGAGGATTTGATCCTTCCCTAGCATCCATCAGCAGCTTCTAACCCAAAAATGTCAAAAGTGACAGATTTTAGTGAATGTGGCCTTTTGTGCATAGAACGATAAATTTTACATGGACACAGGTGCCTATGGACCTACTTTCTATCAGAAGAACAGTGAAATATTTCAATGTTTGCAGTTAGCATGACAATGATGAGCTTCCGGCACACTGTTTGCAGTGCTCAAATTAAGTGTCAGTTAGTGTCTATCGATACCTTCAAATTAGTTTCACTACATGGTTTGCCAGGTAGCTGGGGGAAGTTATGCCAGAAAACTAGGAGAAGTCACACATAAATTGTCTCTGTGAAACAGAGAAGAAAATTAAAAGAGGAAATGG
The DNA here is from genome assembly GCA_013399875.1 of Gymnorhina tibicen. Lineage (NCBI taxonomy): Eukaryota > Metazoa > Chordata > Aves > Passeriformes > Artamidae > Gymnorhina > Gymnorhina tibicen. The sequence goes on from VXAZ01001320.1 coordinate 303,088, forward strand.
GCAGAGTACCTCCTTACTGGTATCTCATTGTGGAGTACAGGAATGAGACACTCTTCCTTGAAGTCATGTGAACCCTTTAAAATTAATGGGCAACTCTGAAGCATTGAAGATTCGTACTGAATCTAAACCTCCACTGTTCTCTGTAGTTTTATTTTTAACTTTTGTTTGAAGTCTATTAGTTTAAAGTTTCTAATTTAGTTTAGATAATCCCCAGGCTTTGCGATATTTCAGGGACAAAAATGCAACCCATCCTCAGTTGCCATTACCTAGTTTTACAGTTCTGTGGATGTCCTGGGCAACAGGACTTGACCACCTACAAGTGAAACCCTGAGACAAGTTGCATGACAAATAATTGCTCCCAAATAATTCCCAAATGCAGATCAAGAGTTAGAACAGGCCATTCACAAGAGGCATGTTGCACATGGGCAATGTGTTTTGAAGGGCTGAATTTTGTGAACATGGGCTCTGTGTGTTGGCTGAGCCCTAATGCCAGAAGGAAACATTTCTCTAGTGACAATCTCTGCTTGTTACTTCAGACTGCCTTTGAACCCCCTTTTTATTTTCTGGCAAATATTTATGTAAGTGATCCCATCTCAATGCCAGGAAATGTGATATTTTAACAACATAAAGGCGGAGTTTATATACCTATAAAGATACCATGGTTTAGGTGGTAATAAAACAGACTAACCTCTAGTGAAATACTATTGAGAACAACATGGAAAAATGAAGGACATACTAACTCCATTAAGTTACCTTTTCAGGTTTTGTTACGATCTTGTTATTTGATATATAGAATCCCCAAAATATGTCTCTGGAGCAACATTTCTAAGAACCAAAGCAGAACAGGTTCTTCATCGGATCCCTTTACTCTCCTGTTGACAAGGTTAATGAGACTTAAAATGGTTATGATTCATATTACTGGGGTAAAGTGCTGGAAAAGGGCTCTGGTGCAAGAAAAAATATATCCATATCTGTGGCTTTTGGCATGTTCCTGCTCTCCCACCAGAACCTTGCATTTCAATGAGATCACATTTGAATTTCTCTGCCGTAAACAGTTAGTGGGTACAGGGTTGTACTAGTTTGAAAACAAACTAGTGAGAGAGTCCAAGTCAGAAATACAATTTAATAGGAAAAATAAAATAAATGCAGTAGCGCAAAAAAAAACAACCCACTGACAAGGTCAGAGCACAAACCTGACCCCCTGATAATCGGGGGGTTGGTTGGTAACAGTCCAATTAGATGGTGACTGCAGTCCTCCTGGAGTGATGGTTCTGTTGAAAGGTCTGGTCTTCCTCCGAAGGTCCAGCAGTGTTGTAGGAGGGTCTGGTCTTCCTCAGAAAATCCAGTGGTGTAGATCTTGTCCTCTGGGATCCCAGTAGGTAAGTCTGCCTCTGCTGTTCCAGGCCCCAGATTTTATCCTGGTGGGAATGCTTGGTTCCTTCCCCCCTGGGCGGAGCATCTCACAATGGGATGGTGAGTCATGGGGCAAGGCACTGATGGGGCCATTAACAGGAGATAGTCCAGAGGGAGGAGGCAAGGAGCATTGCCACACCTGGTCTCAACAGCTCATGGTAATAGAATAGACCGCAACCCAGGACAAGGGTCCAGCCACAGTCATAAATAAGGGGAAAGACAAGAAGCGGAATATAGAACATTCATTATTTTCCTACTCCCTGCCTTGAGGGAAAAAAAATCTTCCAATTCTTGACACTCTTAACCTCAGATTTCTACACATTAGAACTTACCTGTTTCTGGAGTAGGTAAAAACCAATGTCTGAATGATTACAGTGAGACCCTCAGAGGATTCTCAGATTGAAATAAATTGCTGAGGGGAGGGCAGGTGGAGGAAGAGACTAAAAAAAACCCAAAATTTTACATTTTTTGCTATATGTATGACATTTTTATCAATGGAGAGGACTTTTCCCAAAAATTCTGCTGTTTCTCCTGGACACAGCCTGATCATTAGAGCCAGCTACTGCATCAGAAACAAAAGTAAGAAGGAAGCCTAATGACCTCAACCCTTCTAAAAGCCTTGCCCAGGCAGTGCTACAGGGCAGAAGACACAGCTGTCTGATTTCAGCTCCTGACAGGCACAAGGACATATTTTTGCCTTATTATTTTTACTGAAAAATGTTACCAGGTGGGAGAAAGCAGTTGTGGTGGCTTGAAACTATGTCAGCTGATAACCTCAAGTCTGTGTATGACATACAAGTTTCTAATTGCTACAACCCTGCCTTAATATATTTGCCTTTAAAATTTTCATGTAAATTAATTTTATCATGGGGATATAGAAAAAGATCTCATTGGTCCTGCTGAAGAGTTCCAAGTGAGTTTTTATAGGAAAAGTTCATGCATAAATTACAATTAACAATATTTGTATATTAATTATGCATCCATTTTAGCAGAAAATGAGCCCAGTACCGAAACAATTTTATTACAGCTTTTCTAAGCTGTGTTGCTTTCTAACCTGCATACATGACACACAATATAGAATATTATTTGTTCTCTGCTACCCTTATGTGCATCCAAATTACACTGAAACTGAATGATGCAGTTATTGAAAACCCTGGGAAAACTTAAGCTGGGCTTAAGCTGGGCTTCATAAAAGTATTAACTCACATGCTCATCTCCCATACTTTGCAGTATAGAAGACCTACTGGAAAAGCAGTAAGATGTAGAAGACATTTTACATTCTAAGTTCAACCAGAATATTTTATTGAAAAAGTTTTTTATACAACTACTCTTTAACTATACACTGATGAGCTGAACACCTGTATTGAATTTTGGAGCATTTATATGTTTTAACAGTTTTACCACGCTACTCATACATAAACACTTCTAAGAACATTTGTTACCAAGTTGTTTGCAGGCTGCTACTGATCATGGGCATCTTTTGATATCAGGAAACGCTTTCAAGACATTTTCAAAGGGCACAGATTAATAAGACAGGAGAACAATTAGCAACAATTTTGTAGTCAATTCTGTAGAGTCTCTATATACACAAAGAACTGATTGTCCATAAAGAATGAAATACATGAAAAAATAAAGGCTGAGGAATCTAAGCCAAGTTTAAGTTTAAATTACTATTCAATTTCTTGTCTTTAACCAACCTTCAGCCCATGGAAAAAGTTCTCATCCAAACTTCTGGCAACTTGACTTCTTTAATAATCTCTTTAATAATCTACGGCAGAAAACAAAGTGCATCTCTGGCTCTCTTTTATCTTTGTGCTTTATAGGTGCCTTCAGAGAACTCCAGCAGGCCAGCAAGAATAGAGTTCAGCAAGAAGAGAATTCAGCTGACTCCTTCCCAACAGGCCATGCTCATTCATGCACACACTGATCACATTCTTTATTGTGCACTTCAGCATTTAGTCAGGAATGGAAACAGGACCCACTGGTCTGTGGTTCCCCAGACTCCTCCACACGTTTTTCCGGATGGGATTACACAGCACCCTGCTCTTACTGCAGCTATTGGCAGCAACCTTGGCCAGCTCTTCTGCAGCTTCACATCAGAATTTATTCAGTGTTGTCAGGAGAATGACATTAGGACAAAATGTACCTAATTTATCTAATGCTTTCTTTACACTCACCTACAAATTCACCTACCCCCCAGACCTATCTGCTGCGTCAAACCTGTGAGGGAAATCTTCCCAGCTATTTCCCAGCAGTAAAGTCTGATGCTAGAAAAATATCCAATAAATATCTTGTCACGGTGGCTGGAAATTTTCCTGTAATTTACCGTTTCCCCTCTAATAAGTTCCATTAGAATTTTAATCTGGGCACAAAATTCTACTGGCTCTAAAAAGAGAATATTCCAGGGAATATATTAAAGTTTTTTAAAGTTCACACCATAGAAATTGATTGCAGACTTTATCCCTCCATACTATTTTAACATAAACAGCCCATACAATTACAGATATTTCTACAACAGAAACAAAATATAAGGCACATTCTTATCACGAAGAAAGTTTGCAAGAATGGACAAGTATTAGTTTTACATTTCCTATAAAAATTAACTAGAATCCATAGCTAAAACTACTACTTGTCACACCACATCGTACTATTCCCCAGTATTGCTTCCTGGATTATTTCTTTATATTTTAATTGCCAAAGAGTGTATTGTCTCCTAGTCACATTTTGCCAGGAAAATAAGCATAATAAGAAGAAACAGACTAAACAGCTTAGATGACAGGGAGATCTAAAAAGATGTACTTTTGTCTCAGATTCACCAAGATATGACTTTTTCTGGGATTTTCAATTTGAAACAGAAAAAACCCTCCCTGAATTGAAGATTGTATTTGAAGGATTTTGTGCACTTTTTCTGCAGAGCTCATTTTGAGTATGTATTTGCCAAACAACAGTTAGACTATATAAACTTCCTCTCTTATGTTATGAAGAAACCCACAATTTTTTTGACAAATATAATCACAGATAAATTCCCTACCCATCGTAAGTTACTTCAGAAATCTACCTTCCCCATCCAAGATATAAATGTGTAATTTTACTCTCTGAATTAAAAAATGGCATTACTATTACTTGATGATAGCATTATCAATCTCAAATTCTCTATTTTATGGATATCCCTTTATACAAACACAAATAATCAATACAGTATTATAGTTTATGCCACCTGCAAGTCAGGAAGGCCTGGGAAAGTTAGCAGAACAAAAAGGATTTTGCTGTCTTAAACAGTCATAACTGAATTTTTCTGTACTGTCTATAGTTTGGAATTTCTGTACTTCCTACATACTTGAAGTTATTGAAATAAATTTAGTATAGTCAAGCAGAAATTCTGGACTCTTTTCCACATGTAGTGTCACATCTTGAATCAACAATTTTATAAAAATTTATAAATAAATGTATAAATATTCATAGTGACTAAAGTACACTAGCTGCTCAAATCTGTTTCGGATGGTTGAGTAAATCATTAAGACCCAATGAATGAACTTACCTGTTAATTCTTGAAAAAAGCAGAATGTCAGTGCCCAGATTTGAAGAAGTTATATTTATTAGCTAATTATCAGTCTGAACTACCATTGAATGAGCTGACAAGGTGAGCTTAATACAGCTAAATTAGTAATACAGAGCAGCTTCAAACACTTCAGAAGAGTTCCCAATTTTAGGAATTTAATTCAAGATTAAGGTCTTGAATCATAAAACTATGTCTGCGTGAAACTCTGAGTCTGCACTGTTTTTACAATGCCAAGTGTATCTGGCAATTCATGATCAAGTAAACACACAAAAAGAATTTGCCTGTTAACAGTCCTGGCACAATTCCCAATGATTCCGTCCAAATGAACTGAAAATAACAGCCCCTGGAGGTCATAAAATGAAGCATTTTCATTGTTTTTTCCTGTTCCTGCTAGCATTCGGTGTGAAGCAAGCCTGAATCTGGGGAAATCTGTATGTGTTTAAGAAATGTATTTTAAAACTTTCTTAGCTCATGTAATTCTGGAGAGATTGAAAAGGGAAATTCTGAGAGACTTCTCAGACCTTGAGAACTGAAGTACATGGCCACCATGAGGACAGAGCTCTGCTAGCATTCTCATAGGATTGACAAAGTTCCAAACCTTCACCAACTCTAGGGCTCCAAATACCTAGTTTTAAAACCTTTAGACTTGCAGCTAATGCTCTAATGAGATTTAGTATGATCTCTTATAAAATGAGAAAAGATAGAAAGGAAGAACTGAGGCCTCTTAGCTGCTCTGATTGTCTCACTGTACTACATCAAGAATCAGGGATTTTGGACACATCTTTGCAGACACCATCACTAAAGACTAAGATCTTATTCTAATAGAATCTAATAGATAATATACATTTTATATATAATATAAAAGAGAATAATATGATGCTAAGATTCCAAATACTGTGATCTTACGCAAGATGGGTACCAAGGGGGTCTCAGTGCCTCGAGCTGAAGGACCATGACTGTGACAATGATCAACACACACTCAATCCTGAAATTGTGTGAGATCTGCTGCTCCAGCTCCCCACAAATCTATGGGGCCTGATGGGATTCATCCAAGAATCCTCAGATTCCTGGCTGATGTCATCACAAAGCCTCTCTCAATTTTTAAACAGTCTTGGGAATCCAGAGAGGTTCCAGCTGACTGGAATTTGACTAATATTATCCTAGTTTTCAAGAAGGGTAAGAAGGATGACCCTAGAAACTACAGGTCTCTCAGCCTCACTTCACTGCCTGGTAAAGTTACGGACAAGATTATTCTGGGAGGTATTGAAAAACACCTGAAGGACGACACAGTCATTGGTCACAGCCAGCACGACTTCATGTGGGGAAAGTCCTGCTTATCAAACCTGATTTCCTCTCATGACAAGGTAACCCACTCAGCTGACCAAGGGGATCCAGTCGATGTAATCTTTTTGCATTTCAGCAAAGCTTTTGATACTGTCTCTCACAGGATCCTTCTGGACAAAATGCCCAGCTCACCACTGGACAAACACATCATGTAATGGGTGAGCAGCTGCCTCATGGGTCAGGCACAAAGTGTTACAGTGAATGGGGTGACATCAGACTGGCCATCTGTCACTAGTGGTGTTCCACAGGGCTCCATCCTCAGCCCTGTGCCCTTCAACATCTTCATAAATGACTTGGAGGCAGGACTGGAAGGGACACTGAGCAGGTTCACAGACAATACAAAACTGGGAGGAGCTGTTGACTCCCTTGAGGGCAAGGAGGTCCTGCAGAGAGACCTCAAAAGTTTAGAGAGATTGGCAATCACCAACTGTATAAAGTTCAATAAGGGAAAGTGCCGGATCCTGCACCTGGGATGGGGCAACCCTGGATGTATGGACAAACTGGGGAATGAGAGGCTGGAGAGCAGCACTGCAGAAAGGGACCTGAGGGTCCTGGTGGATGGCAAGTTGAACATGAGTCAGAAGTGCCCTGGCAGCCAGGAGGGCCATCCCTGTCCTGGGGGCATCAGGCACAGCATGGCCAGCCGGGCAAGGGAGGGGATTGTCCCCTCTGCTCTGCACTGGGGTGTTCTCACCTCAAGTGCTGGGGGCACTTTTGGGTGCTGCAATATGAGAAAGACATTGAACTATTAGAGAGCATCCAAAGGAGGGCATGAGGGTGGTGAAGGGTCTGGAGAGGAAGTTGAATGGAGAGAGGCTAAGGTCACTTGGTCTGTTCAACCTGGAAGAGACTGAGGGGAGACCTCATTGCAGTTACGACTTCCTCATGAAGGGAAGAGGAGAGGCAGACACTGATCTCTTCTCTGTGGTGACAGTGACAGGACCCGACGGAATGGCCTGAAGTTGTGTCAGGGAATGTTTAGGTTGGATATCAGGAAAAGGTTTTTCACTCAGAGGGTGGTTGGGCACTGGAACAGGCTCCCCAGGGAAGTGGTTACAGCACCAGCCTGACAGGGTTCAAGAAGCATTTGGACGATGCTCTCAGGCACATGGAGGGATTCTTGGGGTGTCCTGTGAAGGGCCAGGAGATGGACTTGATAATCCTTGTGGGTCTCTTCCAACTCAGTATGTTCTGTGATTCTGTGAAGTCTAAATTCTCTGATGCAAAACATGGAAAAAAAGTAAAAATTAAAATAAGTGCACATTTTCAAAACTTGCTCAGCTTTGTCTACAGTTTCTGTTCTGCAGAAACTCTGAGTGTAAGGTTTAGACTACAAAGACATGCATGTTTTCCACAGCACATTGCCTTCCCAGGCTTACAGGAAAAGGAAAGGCTGTAAAAAGCTTCCAAAGTCAGCCCCCTCACTATCAGAGTGTTTTTAGCAGGAAGGGTGGCATCCAGTTTGACAAATTCTCATTCTTACATAAGAACAAATAATGCTTGTGGTGATGTAGCATATAAGAGCTAAGTGATATTGCAGACATGTGATTTGTGTACCTGAACTGAGAGAAGAACATTTTCTTTTCATGTAGTCCAAAACAAAGTGCCATTAAGAATTCCCATGAATTAGAAGTTTTCTAAGTCTTGAAGGGGAAAACTCACTATATAGAACAGTCTCATATAAGATTATCCTTAGGGATAAACCTTGTTTATGTGTTTTGTCCAAGAACAGATAATAATGAATCACTAGCTGAATATGAGACAACAAAGTACTGCTCTTGCGAAAAAACAGACAAAGCCATACTCAGATGTTTATCCACAAGTATTGCTTTCTGCTTTACTGATCTTTAGTCAGGCCTTTGACGGAATAGTGCATTCAGTTCTCTAACTGCACTTCAAAAACAGTGAACTAACTGTACAGGATCTACAAGAAAAGAAACAATATTATCATACCTATAGAAAGAATAAATGTGAGAAAGGACAGGACTGTTTAACTGCAAGTAAGAACAATCTTTAAACACATACCAATTTTCTGCAAAAAGAAAGGGCTTGTTTCAATGCTCAAAATACATCAAAAAAAAAGAAATAATTTTTTGGGAGAAAGATTCCTGTTAAATACTGGAAAATCTTTCTGACATTGGGGTAAATGAAGTATTGGAATAATTTCCACTAGAGGAGATAGACATTTTGCTGCTTGCAGCTTTTAAAAACATACATGTTCATCAGGAACACTAGATAATCTCTCTTTGAGGTTCCTATCACCTTTTTTCCTTAGCTCTTGCAAACTATATAACAATTCCTGAGAATAGGGTTCAAAATTCAAGTTATTTCTCTTTCTTTGTAGCAAAGGGATACTTGGCTACAAAAAATAAACCCTTTTGGTCACTGAGTCTTGATTTTTTTTGATGGGCCCTGGGTGAGATGAAAGGTCCTTACACCCTGCTGAGGGGTAAAAACTGTGGTTTTAAGTCTTTTTCAGCAGAAGAAAAAATTAAAGCATCTCCCACACTATGTAGAGATGTGACTGTGTAGCTGTTTGCATCAGGCTAGTACTTGTAGCCTGATGCAAACAGCTTTAACAGTTTTTCACAAAAGCCATTATCCTAAAACACCAGTGTGCAGCCAGGCTGTAGCACATTTCCTTGAAGCCCAGCGTGATGCTTTCTACCTCTTTCCTCCAACAGCCACTTAATAGCCCGTGTGCAGCGGAGCTCATCTCTGTCATGCATAGAGCAGATATCAAACACTTTCTCTTCCTAAGAAGGCAAAAAAATGTTAATGAAACGGAGATCCCTTTTATTCCAGGACCTCTGAGTCTGATTTTAAGTTGCTTTACATTACAGTCTGGAGTTGGAAGACCCAGGAATAAGAGCGGATCAGGAAACAGTGTCCCCTCGAGTTTTCAGGTGAGTAAAGGGCTACCATTATTGCTTCTCTCAGTAGAAAAGGTGCAGCTTTGGTGCTGTTGTACATGGCCTTCACCCACAGATCCCTCATCCTATCATCCACCTCTGTACAAGAGGAAGCAAGTGGCACATGCTGCAGCTGTCCTGGTCCTTCAACAGGCAAAAATGAGTCGCTGAAAGGAGCTAATTACATCCTGGTACCCATTCTGAGCATCTTTATAAGATCTAGAACTGTCTAGACTTTACAAGCCTCTCATTCTTAATCTGTGTCATGCTTAATCAAAGACAAGAAAAATAAAATTTGCCGATGTTTTTATTTTATCAACTGTCTTCTGTTTTATTAGCTGTGAGGTTGGTCTCACGTTTCCTCAGATGTGTCATGTTAATTCTTGCCATACTAGATTGCACAAATCACTCTGGGTTGCTGGATCAGACACAAAGGGAAGTGACTGCCCTAGTTATGTGTAATATCTACATGGTCTTTCAGACATTTAACAGACGGAGAGCTTCAGCAACAGTGTTATACTGCCAAAACCATGGAGAAAAAAACATTACAGAATGCTTTGAGCTTTTCTTTGAATCAGTGACAATTTCAGTGATAATAAAGGAAGCTGGACTCCCCTCAAGTTTCAGCTTTATTTTAACTTCTTCCACAGGAAGGTATTATTTTCAAAACTGGAGATATAGGAATCAGCTGCTACACATAAAGAATACTTCTGCAGAGAACCTCGCTGTTTCTCAGATGGCACCCCATCATAAGCCCAACCCAGTGTTTATTCTGTACTGCTGTGTATACCTAGATTGCTCTGTAGTCTTTGGAATTGTCTGTAGCACGGTTACCTGGTTACTGGGCTCTCTCTGAGAGAACTCAATCAGTTGTACTCTCCCAGCCGGAGCTGGATCTCCAGTGCTGACCAGTGTGAGTTTTGAGGCAGCTAATTCCCTTTCTGCATCTTCCTGTGTTTCACAGCATTTTCCTCAAGCAAAACCATCTACTTGTCCTCTGTCCTGTATCTTGGGCATTGCTCCATCAGTGACCTGAAAGATCAGCTTTAGACACAGTCACACAAAAGTATTTGCAGATAACACCTAATAGGCATATATGCGTCCCATATTTAAAGATAGAGAACTGACTAAAAACACATAAAAGTCTAAGCCCAGCAGCATTTGTTTACAAAGCTAGTGAGTACAGCCCTCAGCCCAGCATGGTCTGATGTACAAACTGGAGAGAGCAACACTGTCCTTTTCAAGAGATTGAATCAAATGAGTCAGCAGGGCAGGTCATTCTGAGATACACAAAGAACATCTTCCAGCTGAGACAAGCAAAGAATCAGTGACTCAAATACTGCACTTGATAGCAGTACCCTCTGCATAAAGCAGAATATCCCAGTCTGATACAGCAGGTTCAACAGGATCAATAACAAAAGTAAAAATAAATATAATTCCTAATGGATTATGAGAGCTACACTAGCAGCTCACTAATGTGTTCCAGTTAGAAATTAATTAATAAGGTAACTCTTCCCTACAGTAGATTTGCTAGAGTAACATAGAAATTGTGGCTTCTGAACCATACACAAGTAGAGCCTCTGCAGGCAATAGGAGTCCACAAAGGACTCTGAGGCACAAGCAGCACTTACAGAGAAACAGAAAAATTTTTGTTTAACACAGCTTGAAAACATAAAGGCTTTATATTTAATTATCAGGGGGAAAAAAATCAACATGCACATAGACCCTCGATGTATGTATGTTACATATCTTCTAGATATGTTGTGCAAGCATGAGGGTGTACATATTATATGAGGCTGCAGGAAGACACCAACTGTATAACCAAAACAATGCCCATCTCTAAACCACAATCAATCAGAGAGTTTTTGCATTTTTAATAAGGGGGGGGGAGTGTAAAACAGGCCTAATTAATAGAAAAATAAATTATTTTGACCAGTTTTCTGGAGAATCTGTCTAATTTTAATATCATACGTGGGACTGACTCAAGACTTAAAGTTAAGCATGTGCCAAATAGGGATTTCAATCACTGCAATGTCAAAATCCTGACTGACGTAATTTGTGAGAGTTCCTATATTTATGTTCTCCAGAACTTGAGGTATTGTATTCATTCATTGTTCTTTGTCTGGCTGTGTGGCCCAGACTTTGGCTGGGAAAATCATTATTCCTTCAAATATTTTCTTCTTCAAATGATTTCTCAACAGGGATAGATCACCTATTTCTTGCCTTTTCAGAGTTTACTCAAAGGTGTCTTCTGCAGTTTAAACTGCTTTCTCTTCTCTGTTGCTGTGGAGGGAGACTCACCTTGCCTGTAATTCTGTTTAACATAAGTTAATAATTACTTTCCTGGTAAGTCTCCAGTGCTGATAGGACTAGGTCAAATGCCAGAATCTGTTGCTAATGGAACAATTTTTAAATAGCTCAGAGTGGAATTCAGGTGTTAAACAAGTGCGTGGTCATATGGTCCACATGTATGCCCATAAATTAAACAGCCCCAGTGAACAACCCCGAAAGGATGCACTTTCCTGTGCTGTTACTGCCTGGGTTGTTTCATGCAAGTTATTGCTAGAGAACAGCCCTAACACTTCAGTGTTCTCACACACATCTATGCAACCACTAACTTACTCACTTCAACCACATATTGACACTACACTCCACCTTTTTAGCCTAAAAGCAAGGATTAAACTTGCCAGTGAAATTCATGTAAACTTGGACATATAAACATTAAACAGTATACAGACATATTACCTACAATTCTATTTGTTGGTAGGACAGACCATGACGCTTATTAATTAATTAATAAATTATTTCATTGTTATTACCTGTGCAAGATCTACATTATCATGATTTACTGAGTAACAAATGAGATTAACACTCATTAAGTGTTATTTTTAACACTTTCAAGCAGACAGTAAAATTACTTAATACCCTTCTACCACATGATAAATGACAAGGAGTTATACAGCCTTCAGAAGTATTTTGGAGTGCACTGGAGACTACAGAAGAATTTCAATGGTCATTGAAAAACATTGTGATTGAATTTTCAACTCATAAATCAATAACATGACAAATAAAGGAAGCAGACGTAGATGGAAATGACCCACTGTAAGAAATAATATGAAAAATAGTATTTAATAATATTTATGTCAGTTCTTTTCCTGTACTGGGAAAATGAAGAAAAAATGAAGTAGGTAGGAGAGGACAAATAAAATGGGCAGTTCAACAATACATGGCAACCAGATTTAAATTCTGCCCCTCTCATCCCTAGTGAAGATCAGGAACTAGAGCACTTTTAGCTCTTCCAGTTCACACTGAGGACGTTCTTATGCTTGACCCATCAGTAAAGCGGAGTCCTAAAACTGACTGCAGTGGATTGTGACTCAGCCTCAGCTAAGGAACTGTTGTAATGATGCGTAAAGCACCATTCCATTTGTTTCTTTAGGGAAAAAAGCATGCGCACACAGAGTCTAGAGGTTATCCAAGTCTCTTGTTACATTTCATGGTTTGTTCTGCCAGGACAAAATTGTGATGTGCCCAAGGAGTTTTCCAGCCAAGCAAAACCATAACACAAGCATTACCACTTGTATGGGAGAACTGGTTCAGTACTCCTGTCTCTGAGGTCAGTGGATGATACAGCAGAAAATCACCCCTGGCGTTTTATGCAACAGTGTCTCAGCTAGTTCAGGAATGATTCCAGCCAAAACCACATGTTCTACATTCTCAGCCAATGAAACATCGTAAGTGGGGCTGTGACACAACAAGGCTGCCATGCTGAAATACAGGCAGACAGTGCTCAAGGATGTAGGATATAGAAGTAAGAGTACTTGATTTTCTAAACTGGTTTCTGACAAGAACAATATTGAAAAAAAAACCACTTTTTAAAAGAAATTTTTAATTACCAGAGGAGTCTGAGAAATAAGAACACACAAAGCATAACATTTATTCTCACATCCCTGTGAAACAGGCACCAATTGAAGACTGGCTATTTAAAGATTTTTTATGCAACTACAGTTATAATGTGACTTAAAACATTAACTCATTAATAGAAACCACACTTGTGAAGGAATTACTTAAAATACTTGAGGAATAATTCTCGTGAATTGGTACCAAGAACCTAGAAGTTGACAGACAGAACATATGGAATTAAATCTCAGCCAAGGAAACCCTCAGCTAACTTACTTTCGAAAAAAATATAGCAGAAAAAGTGAGATGATGCTAAATAAAATTCAATCCTAAGTAACACTAAAAAACCTAAGCAAGGTTAATTTCTGAGGAGATCTCAATGACGGAAAGAAAAGTCCAAGATCGTTATAAGTTTTCTCTAGGTGTACAGAAAGTGGAAAAATGAGGGAGTAGCATGAATGATAACTATAGAGTTCTGGAAGAATGAGGGTTTGCTTTTCTCATTAAGGTTTCTCTTACTCTGCGTAAAAAGTTGATTAACTAGGAAAAGGAAGACTGACATAAAAATCATTTACAGTGCTTGAAGATTGAAAGAATATCTGGAATTTAGTCTCTTGTTCAATCTCTCACAACTCAATCAATCTACTTCAAGAACTGGCTGAAGAATTAAAATTATTTTCATTAAAATCATAGAATCATAAAAATCATAGAATTGTAGAATCATAGATTAATTGAGTTGCAAGGGACCTTTAAAGACCATCTAGTCCAACTCCCCTGCAACGACATCTTCGACTAGATGTGGTTTCTCATCATGTCCTTTCAGTCCCACTGGAGTTTTAAGGACTGTGTTTGCCAGTATAATTTGCAGTCTGATAATATTTCACTTTTGCGCTTTTGAAAATTTTAAAACTTCTTACATAAATCGGTATATCTGTATATTTTTGGATGGATGGATGGATGGATGGATGGATGGATGGATGGATGGATGGAAAATCATAAATTTCTCTCTGGAATTTTATGTGAGTAGCATAAAGCAGCATCCACAGGGCAAATTTTAGCTGTACCATGAAACCAGAGACCTGTTTTCAGCCAAGATATGGCACCAGCATTTACTCCACCTTGTTGAAATCCATCCTATATGAAAGCCTCCTATTCTCATATTGTCTCTGCACTCTACAACATATAGAGATGTGTCTGCTTAATACCAAGAGACTGTTGTATAGAACAGATGTGTTAGTGAAGCTTCTACCACAAGCTGTTGCAAGAGACCTTTAGAACTGAAAATCTTGGCAATCAAAAGACACAGACCATCTCCACGGTATAACAATATCTGTATATGTGACTTACATCCTGAAAACCATGAAGGAAGAAGATTTAAAATAAACTGCCGGCTGTGTGGCAGGTGCTGACAAGTTTTATGTGTCATTAAAACATTTAATACTATTGCAAATGACTACTCATAATTAGGCCCTTTTCAGGTTCTTAACTACTAAAATGAAACTTTTTTGGTTAACTATAATATTTATTAAACTAATTTTATAGTTTAACAAATTAGAAATCTCTGATCACAAATTTTTATTTATATTATGCTGATAGTGAGTCATGTTATCTAATGCTATGAAAAAGTAAGTGAACACCATCTAATGGAAACTTCTCTTCTAAATGTTACATTTAATCCGAAGCATAGAGAGGTCACCAGGAGTTTTTCTGTTGCATTCAATTAAATTAAAATTTAATACAGAACACTGAAACATAAATTAAATAAAATAAATAAAATAAAATACAATAAAAAGCACTTTTCTACTTTTGTGCTTTTCTACTTTTGCAGTGTATAGCTGAAAATAATACATCATGCTTTATATGCAGTTCTACAAATTTCTTTCTCATAGGCAAGTATTTATTTAATACAGGTCTTTCTTCCTTTCCACAGAAAATCTTTGGCTGCCCTTCACCGTAAACCCCAAAGAATTTGGATTCTTTGTGCACTAGGAATGAAAGGATTTCCTCCCTATACTCCAAGAACAGTTTTAATAGCTACTTCTCAAATTTATTGTGTAGACCTATTTGGTCAGTTAGGTTTTTAAATTAATTACTGGTTATTATTTCTCACTCTCTGCGGCCTCTGCTTCAAGGGCGATGAATCTCAGTTAAGATTCTATTCTAGCACATATCATCTCATTTTGAATTTCTCATAAATAATGTGTCTTTGACTGACAGGTACAGAATAATAAACAGATACAATGTCAAGTGATTTAAATTTTCCATAATTGTCCCTGAAATTGATTTCTGCCAAATATTTGGTTTTCCATTCATTTCAGCTGAGAAAAATGTAAACTAATGGTTCAAAAAAAGGGCTCTTATTATCTTTACCAAGATTAAATAAGTCAAAGTAAAAATATTGACATAATAAACTTAATTACAATTAAAATGATGAAAATATCGATTCTATTTCTTTGTATATTGTGCTAATTATTGATGTAAATAAATTACTTTACTAAGCTAAAAAAAACAAAATATTTTCATATCACATACTGAACAAATGTGAGACGAACTTCATTTAGCTTTAAGCACTTTGCTTGTATTATGAATAATTCATGTATTTTACAGGGGAAAATTATTTTACTTGGCATTACATCAATAATCTCTCATCTCTGAATCTCTCTGTTTCAATCCTAAGGACATGTGTCCCTGACACAAAACCCACTGTTGATAAAGCTAGAAATAACTTACTAACTATGAAATATAATTGGTAACCAAACAAGGAACAAGTCACAGAATCACAGAATGGGTCAGGATGGAAGGGCCCCCTGTGGGTCAGAACACACAGCACAGGATTGTGTCCAGATGGTGCTTGGCTATCTCCAGTGAGGGAGATTCCACAGCCTCTCTGGGCAGCCTGTTCCATGCTGTGGTCAGTGTCAGAGTAAAGAAGTTCTTCCTCATGTTCAGATGGAACT
>VXAZ01001320.1:321280-347919 GCA_013399875.1 Gymnorhina tibicen
AAAAAAAAAAAAAAAAAAAAAAAAAGAGAGAAGTTAAAAGGTGGTGCTTTGCTTTTCAAATGAGGGAGATATATAGGTTTTAACAAATTCTTCATTTATATGGATTTGAGGTTACAATCTCAGAACAGACTAGTCCAGAGACTCTTCAATTCCCCATCTCATTCAGAGAAGAATTCACATGGTAAATTCCTTATTAGAGAATCACAGAATATTCAGAATCGGAAGGGACCCACAAGGATCATCCAGTCTATGGGGGTCAAACCCACAGTCTGGAACATTATTAGCAAAATGCTAATGCCAACTGAGCTAATGCTGGCATCTGTACACAGGATGATTTATCATCTAACCTTCTACAATCATCCTGTTCAAGAATCGTATTCAACATTTACGGGAAAAGTCTTCTATAAAGACAAATGGGGAAAAGATGGCTCCCACATCTCTTGTCAGTCACCATGGCTGTCTAACTTAAACAGGGAAAGTCTCTGGATCAAGAAATGAAAAAAATTAACTTCTTTGGATTAATGGCAAATCACTTAGTAGAGATTAATCCTTCATAATGGGTGACAGAGGATCTGGTACCCCTGATTTCAGACCACTTTTGATAGATCTATAATTAACTGAGACAGAACTTGATCCAGGAATTGATGCATTCTTCATTATGAGAAACACTCCTATCTTCCATTTACCCATGTCCAATGTACATATTTACTAAATTTTCCCTACCAGCATTCTTCTTTCACCCAAGAAAAGTTTTTTACAGGATTACTTATCTTTTCCCCGCCACTTTTTTTCCTTTACTTTGTCAGCAGTTGAGCAGAACGCCCAGTACGTGCTCTATCGTCATTTCACTTGTGGATAAGGGCTCATTGTTTTCCACTCAGACACGGAATTGCTTTACGAAAACTGTTTGGATTTGCAGTCTCTTCCAGTCTACTTTGCCATTAAAATTTCCCTTACTCACTGTCTTCATGTGGTTTCTCTCCTATAGGAATGACTCTTGCCAGGTCTCAGGAGAGCGCAGTTGTGCCGCAGCACCTTTCTCAGCTTGCGTCACTAGAACATCATAGTCTGGAACCGGTTTTCCATCTTGCGGTTCACCCATTTTATTTCCCCTGCCCGCCCTGAATTCTCAAGGAGGAGATTTCTTTTCCTTTCCTAACTGTGGGGCTTAAGGGATCACAGTGTTGCGGTTATTTGTGGCTTGGCTTTCACTCTCTATTTCTCTCTTCTTACAATGCTGCTCTCCCACCAGTTCAAACTTCTAAGGTAGTTAGTTCTGTCAAGTCATAGAGCCAAGGAAAAAAAAATTCTTTCTACCTCTTTCTGTTCTCATTTAAAGCTATTTCAAGTGAAATGTCATGGTACCATCTGGCAGTTAGGGAGATGATACTGTATTCTAATTACCTTCTTTATCTGTATGCTCACATAAAAAAATCAAAGGGACGTGGCCCTTTCTGACTTAGTCCAGCTTTTGCATTAAGGCTGCTAATGCATAAAGCTTTAGTTAGTGACATTTGTTCTATCCACTGAATTCGGGCTTTTGTCAACTGCATCATCAGTAGAGGAAATTCCCCATGAAAGAAGATACTAGGGAGGTAAATTTAAACATGGAAGTTTTTTTAAATGTATTTGTCTTTACATACCATTGTTATTATACTTGGATTACACTTTTACATTTCAGCATTTTAACAAGAGCCTATTCACCAACTACTAAGGCAGAGGCAATCACTATGTCAGGGATAGTGATTACCCACATACACTGGATTTAGAATAAATCTGCCTTATAACAGAATACCTTCCATAAAGATAATGAACATAGTGCAAATCTCATGCATGTCTTTTCCTTAACAAAGGGACTGATTTTAATTTAAAAATATAGTGATACCCCTTTAATAGAAAACTAAATATATGCTTCTGAAAAGTCAAGACACCTAGGTTCACACAGTTCCTGGAGATGAGACTGATAGAACTGATTCAGCCTCAGCTGTTTTAGCAGCTTTCAGTCTGGTTAAAAATGCTTCTGAGGAAACAGCATTAGGTGAATATCAAGCCCATGGAAGGCAAAAAGAAATACTAACTTCTGTAATACAAAGCATATGTCAAACAGTTTTCAATCTAATGATAAATAAATAGCTGTGGAATTGCTTTTATACAGCTATGTATAAAATGTATTTAGCTTGAAAGCCTAAATAGCACCGGCACACAACTGCAAACTCCATGAGTTTCTCCAGCATCCTGATGTAATTTTACTTTCTTCAACACAATCTAATGTGGCAACACAGCCACACTACTTTAGGGTGAGGGATTGAAATGCTGAGTTTGTTACTTTTAAATATTAAAAGCCGTGCGTTTTATGGTGGATTATAGTCCAGTTTTAACAACACAAGTGTTCTCCACAGTCATCTGAAGCACGCAGTCTGCTTGGATGCACAATAAGGAATTTAAATTAAGGCCTTTAGAATGCCACCCTCAAAGTGGACTCTCAACTAGACTTTACCCTTGGAAGCACATGCACTCATATCATTCCTTTACAGCAATAAATCCCTTTCAGCCAGTCAGGTTTCTCCCTTGGCTTCAATGAAGGCTGGATCACATCCTTAAAGATAATCACTTACAGAAACTGTAGTCTATAATCTTGAATAACAACAAGGAGTGCAGCAGGGATAGTCCTACAGATGCAGCTACTCAGCCAGTCAGAAAGACCCTTTTCCTTCACGAGGAAAAACACATGGACACTTCCTTGATGAATTGTAGGACATTGTTGACATTTCTCACAGGAACAAAATGCAGAGGGCACAGTGACTGCTACACCACGAGAAAATATGAAAATAGTGATTATCTCATCACCAAAGCCTCTAGTTTTTGGCTTCTAATGCTCACAGTCCTTAAAATGCTCTTTAAAGCACTTTACTCCATTTTCTCTCTGAGGCACCAAATGGTGCCTAGAAAAGGTTGACAGTTTTTTCAGTCCAAAAATTTTTTTCCTGAATTCAGATAAGCTGTGAATTATAACCCATTTAAGAACAAAAGATAAGAAAACAGCTATCCATTATAAACGAATATGCATAAAGGAACAACATTTTTCACGTTACAAATTGTACTCCTTGTTTATAATCAAGTTTGTCAAGGTCAGAGGAAGATATACTTTCCTACAGGATAGAAAAATTTTCCAAAGTTTCAATTTTCTACAGGATGCAAAAACTTTCCAGGGACCTACATAGTAAAATGCATGTGCCTTTTCAAAAAATTGTATTGGGTGCACAAGTTTCAGAATCAATGATTTCTGCTGTGGCATTGCTGGTTTTAGAAGGCAGGGTAAATCTGGCATTTTGTGTTACTACTTGGACTTTCTCGTACTTGGAATAGATGCTGACGCTGGAAGAGGGGAATAAAAAACCTATCCTTCCAGCACCCAAGATCTTTTATACCTTTGACATGCACCTTTCCACCATCACTCGTTTAAGAAATGGCAGTTTGATATTGCCAGTTATGAAGTAATGAATATTTCATGGGATTTAAAGTTTCCTAAAAATTTGTCAAAATGCAGAACTGAAACTGATAAGGTATTATCACTGGTTTATGCCAGACTAAAATGTTTATGAGTTTATTGTACCTGTTTGTTATTTTGAGAAATATTTTTTGACTTGGTACAGACTAATTACAGCTGTGAATTTTACTTGCTCTAAAAAGGATCTACATGTATGACAGCAGAGCAGCACTGGAACAGGCAACCAAAGAAGTTGTGGAATCTACATCCTTGCAGGTTTTTCAGACTTGGCTAGACAAAGCCTTGGCCTACCTAATGTTGATAGTCTCTTTGGAGCACAAAGTGTAACTAGAAACTCACAGAGTTTCAATCACATTTCCATGACCTGTGATCTGAGGTACTGAAACAAACCTGGTAAGCACTAAATTGAACAAGTCTCTCACTATCTGTGTAGAGAGACACTGGCCTTACTTCTGGCATTACCTCTCCAATCTAGTTTATCCTTATAATGCAGATGTAAAAAATACTCCATAGATAGCAAATTACATTGGTCTTTTCTTCACACTTGAAGGGCTGGAGGGCAGAAAACTGGAATCCTACTTGGCCTTATGTTCTCAATAACTTGATTTTAACTGTACCAAATACCTGATTATCAGATTGGGTCCTTCTTGTGGAAGCCCATCCCTAAAAGTGGGTTTTAGGAAAAAGGACTCCACACATATCATTGCAAGAGGCTTGCAGAATATAACTGCAGTGGGGAAATGATTACCCAGCTGCATAAGGAGCACTGGCTGCATGGATATGCAAGAGGCAAACTCCACAAGGATCTCAGAACATGTGCTGGGAAGTAAGAGGGATACATGAAGAAGGCAAAAAGAATGGGTCACTGATAGGACAAGATGCATAAGGGAAGACATGCTTAAGATATTATATTTATAGAATATACCACTGTAGCAGGTATTTTTTCACTCTGTAATCAAGAAAGTACTAGCTTATTTCTAATTTAAAATGAAAGTGAAGATTATGGTCATGAGACAGAAAAATGAGGGTTACTGAAGTGTTCTTAATGTCCAGGTGACTTCCTGCAGTAGTATCTTTTCCAGGCTGCATGGAGTCCTGTGCATCTAGTAGCTATGGCAATTGATTGTTTGGCCAATGCACAAGCTTTGCCTGGGTGGCAAGGTAATAATGCATCCCAAAAAGGGTAATGGAATGATGTTCATTAACAAACATGAGCTTCTAAGCCTCATCTTAGCCTTAGAGCCCTAAGGCTTCAGCTAACAGCTTAGAGCTCAGGGCTTAGATTTTCATCTAGATCATTTTAATAACACAGGAATAACTTAAAGCACCTGAGCAGTCCCAGTGAGGTCCATGCAAGCAGGCACTCAGACATCTGCCTGGACTGACTCACACAAGAGCTAACAACCGAAACTCTGAGTAAGTATTGAAATAAGACCCTTCCCTTAACAGTACTCCTTAACAGTTTTCAAAATATCACTACACCACACCTTTTAAACGCTTTGTTGAACAAATATCTGACAAAGATTATTCTAAGCATTTTCTATACATGCTGTTTTTTCACAGTATGCTAAGCAAGATTACTGTCACTGCGTTGATTTAAAACAAAGTGTCTATCTATGCATTTGCTTAACAAATATTAAATTATTTATCTCTCCTCTTACAGCTTGTGGCTGCACAACTCCGAAAAGATATTCACCTCACATTTTTTAGCCTCCAGATGCACCTGTTCTTCAATCATGATAAACCAGTAGGCTGTACCCACTGTACAATTTGTTGATGTCATGTGCAGAAAATTTCCATAGCACATTTCGCAGAGCCCTGTCAAAAAGATTTAGAAGAGTGCTCCACAAACACTAGAATAATATTCTTGATTAATATTTCAGAACAATTATTTTCTTATCAAAATCCACTGTTGAGAAAAACGAGTTGCTACACTGCAGGAACTGATATTATTTCAGCTGATACTGGTTTTTATCTTCTGTAAGTTTAGAATGCTCATATCACCTTTTAAAGAATAAACCATACAAACCAGTTAAGACAATACCAACTCTTGGGAGCTCCGAGTTAGTAACTGAATTGTTACTCTCATTTTGACTAAAAGGATTTACACTGTTATACACATAAACTGCTAAGCAGCAAAATATGTATACAGAACATATATGTTTTTTGTGGTAAAGTCTGCTATAAAGTGACACTGTGCAAAACAGGTCTTGATTACAGAAGAAACAGAGTATCTGGAGTAGCAGAAAAAAAACCAACAGAACCAGCTGGTACTTTCAGCAAAAAAACCCCCAAAACACCTAAGTAAGTTCTGATTATGTAACTAGGCCAGCCTGGATGGGACTTTGAGTCACCTGGTCTAGTGGAAGGTTCCCTGTCAGTGGTAGGGGGCTTGGAACTAGATGATCTCTAAGGTCCCTTTCAATCCAAACCATTCCATGACTCTGTGGTTGTAACAGTTCTTTTGACTATTTCCTGGTAATTTTAAGAACTGTAGTAAAAACTGCCTGTTAACAAAAACCAACAACATTCCTGTCCACCTAAAAAACTCCTTGAGAAATAAAGAAGGCTGTAAACACTGAAATATGAATGTACTAGTACTCTTTTGAGTAGCGGAATTGATATATTCCATTTCCTTCAGATCCATGGTTTGTTTTACTATGCATTCCACTGCAGTCCTCCCTACCTTCCATAGATTAATAACCAAGTACATCTAATCAGACTGAGCTCTAATCAGTGCTATTAGAGCTACCAGGACGAATATTCTTGTGCATTTTCTGGTTCACCAGCAAGTACAGAGTAAGCTGATCACACATGCAGATGGACAAAGTATTCCCTTAGTCAGCTGGGTTTCTGTAGTAACACTACCTAGGAACTTCTTATTCCAACACATTAATATAAGAGAAAGCCACAATTACATTGGACTGCTGTGACTCACCACAAAAAAATTTCAGTTATTAATTTTGGCCAGAATTTTTTTAAAAGACACAAAAGCTATTTGTAAAATTCCACACCTTTTCTTACACAGTTAAATATAGTTTGGCACTCTTAATAAAGTGCTTTCTTCTGATGTCCTTCCCACCCAAGAAGCAGCATTCATGAACACCACTGCAGGATTTTTTACTGTGAGTTTAATACCTCTGCAAACTCTGGTGCCAGAACCCAGGATAGCCATGAATTTATGCTGCAGGAAGAGTCTCAATTGCTGGAGCTGTTAACACTATATTTTAATTCCAGATGGTTCTCAAAACCTCAAAAAAAATCTGATGACTCTCTTTGACTTTTCAAGGATTTTACATAAAATACACTTAATAAAAACAGAACATTTCCTCTGTTAAAGTCGGAGGGAAGTCTTCTGCTGACTTCACTGGAACAACACCAAACTGTATTCTTAAAAATAAGGATAGGTATTATCCAAAATAAGAAATAAAATGAAAAAAAAATTAACTTTCTTGCCTGATTGACCATCAGCCCTTTATTTAGGACATCTGATCTGAATTTACGATCCTGCTTGTCCAGACTTTATCCCAAAATAGAAACAGTGGTATTAAAAACCTCTGTGAAAACAGATGCCCAAACAAAGAGTTCCTGTATTGATCATCATTGGGAGTCAATGCATGTAGGTTGCAAAACCCTTTGATATCAGCAGCATTTCACAAGATCAGGCAACCTGGCCTGTATGCTTCCTAATGCAACACTGGAAATCTCTCCTGCTTAACTCAGGAATCCACATCCTAATATGTTGGCCCTAGTAATCAAGACTCAGTGTAAGCTGTACTCCAGCAATGCATGTTTACAGAATCAGAGCAAAGTTTATGTGTGTATTCGACTTTTCACTTGTTTAACAAGTGGGCTTAGCCTGCATGATGAGTCTTTACCATATGCTGTACTATCAATGTCACAGTGAAACATAAGAGTTTTCCTGCTTGTTATGAAAAGAACAGTTTTGCTCTGTAAGTAGGAATTTCTGAGCAAAATATTAAAATTAATTGTTGCTCACAGCAAATGAGAGTATACAAATGGACCGATTCAGTGTATTTTAAAAAAGCAATTAGAATATTTTTCTATGCTTATCTCTATTGACAACTTATGACATTAATTTTAGAGCACTTATAGCCCTAATTAGCACACTACAAGCAGAGAAATTGCATTTTCTTCTAAAAGTAAATACAGCCTAATTTTAAGTAAAACGGAAGAAATGAATTTTCAAAAAATTCAGAGAAATTATGGTGAGAGAAAATCAAACACGTCCACACTACTGTCCTATGCAATACTAGAAGGTTGAAAACCTGAAAGATTGATGATTCCAATAAATATTTCTTGTTTGTTTTATCCAGAAAGCTGTTATTGCCAAGTGCTGTTCAAACCAGTTACCCTCATTGCTGAGCTCAAGTGGAACTTCACCCTCCTGTAAAAATTTTAAAATTTTAACATTTTATTCTTGCCTGTGTAGAAGCACAGTTACTGAAATGATTAAAATTAAATTCATGTAGACATTGGTAGATATAAAATGAGATTCACTGTATTTCTTCAGACATCTACACTCTCTTCAGATCTGAGTTTGCTTTCACTATGGAAAACATCTGATCCTGATAAAGAGAATAAACATCTCCTCCTACACACTCCAATGTAGGTGGATGCTGGAGATATGTGGGACATACGTACTTATGAGATTTATGTTTCATTATTTGTCTTTTAATATTCTTATTAATTAGAAAATTTTATCTCATATTTCTCACATGTGATCAAAACATTTATATTTCCTTGAATCAAATGTCCAAGAAATCAGATGTACTTATACAGCTAAACTGTACACTAGGCTTGACCCACTTTAATGTCATCAGCTCACTGGTTTTCCTTGTTTCAGTACAGCTGGAACCAAACAGGAATGACACTGGCAAGATAAAACCTACCTACAGAATCCAGAGAGATACTAATTATATATGTATTTAAATATGAGTGATGCCTGCTTAAGGAATGAGCTGAGAAGTTAAATTCCTCAATAGGCTTGTTGTCATTTGCCATGCAGAAGAAAATCACTGTGGAGCTCAGGAAGAGCTAATGGATTTATCAGAAACCTATCAGCATTACGGGGAAACACCATTTGCATGTGACAGCAAGCTCCTGTCATTTTCCTCCCATTCCTTTAAAATCAATTTTACAGAAGCATTATTTCTGAATATTCATGTTATACTAGCCACAAATCTAGGTCACATCTCAGGGACAAGGGATACGAAGCTGGCAGTTTCAGTCACCTGGGTTTATTGGTCATCATGTCATGACCAGCTGTTTAGCATCACAACAGATGCCAGCACAGACAACAGTGAGTAGACCAGGAGGTTTTTTTTCCCTAAGGAAGAATGATTATCCTTTCTGTCTGTGAACAAACCTTTTTTTTTTACTTTCCTGAACTGCAGGCTCATCCTCAGTCCCAGACCTTGTCATTCCACCACAGAGCAGATGTCCCCATTTGTCTAAGGAATAAATTCTGCCTAGCATTTCCAAATTAGTCTACAAACATGGACATCTGGCTTAATGAGAATAAAACATAAAAAAAGCATCCAGTCAGACTGATGACACATGAGCATAATAGTGCAATAGAAAATGAATAGGCCCAAGGGTAGAATTGGTGTTGTATGAGTTATATTCATCATAAACCTAAAAAACAAGGGTATTTACATTTGATGTCACAAACACATAATGGCAAAAGACATGCAGTTGAAAGAGCAATTGCTCAAACAAACATTTTTGGAATGGACTTTTTTTATCATTGAGTACTTTTGCAACAACATGGATTTTGTATTTGAGTTTGCTCTTGTGCCTTACATCTCAGCTTTATGGCATACTTGTCTTACAACATTTGTTGAAAGACCTATCTTGCAATATATTGGTTAAAAAAATACTAACAGATGAATTGATTTTGCCCAAACAGAATAAAACAGTGTCACACATGACATCATGAACCCTTTTCCACATGCTCACAGACTTGAAAGAATGACCTTTCCCAGGAGAGGCAGTGAAACAGATAGCAATTAAGCCTGGAAAGCATAAATTGAGCCAGTGATTAAAAGCAAAGTTAGCAGAGAGTTTAAAAAGTGTGTTAATACAGACAAAGCAGTGCCTTGCATGGAGAGCAGAAATACCTCCACATGAGCCACCTCCAGAGCTGGGAGCAGTGGGGTGCTGGCACAGAGCTCTTCAGGCAACAGCCTAATTCATACCGAGCTGGAAATCACGGGCATTGCTACACCAACAACATCCTAGGTAACATTCTCAGCTTAAACTACCTCTGCTCAACACTGCCATAATTACAGAGGGCTCTTACTGCACAGGGTGAGTTAGGAGCTCACAGTCTGACAAGGCTATTTACTGAAAATCAGTTGTAGGAAAGGGAAGAAGAGGGAGAGCAGCAGACTCCACAAGTGAGAGTTACCTCCTAAAAACCAAGTGTTGAATACCTTGGGACATGTCTTCAGCAACTGTCAGCTGGTACAGAACCACCAAAATCTCAGAGCTCTGAAAAATGCCTGTGGTTGGGACATGGTCACACAATTAAATCCAGTGCTGAGCAGTTACTTCTGGATGTGTTTACTCGTGCATTATGCACTGGGCTCTCCTTTCGTCATGACAGGAATCACCTGTCTACCTGCCAAGCTGTGTTGTATAAGTATGTTCCTTAGGCATTAATGTCCCCTTTCAGAAAACATTGTCCTAAGGGTGAGAAATAAATGTGGACAGCCAGAATCCACAGATGCTCAGACTGGTGAAAAGTGGGAGAATTTTATCTTTGAAAAGACATCTATGCATATTTAGTAAGAGCTGATAGGTGATAAAAATCAGTTATACAGTTAACAAGACTAGCAGGATATGTTTAGAAATAGGAGGGGAGACTTATGCAAACAAAACCAAGGATGATAAAATTGCTAGGCAGAATAATTCATTGATTCTCAGACAGCCACATCCCCTGACTAGGAAAGAAGCAAAACAGATGGCAAATGTTAATACAGATGGGTTTATAAGCAGCTTATCATAATGAACAAATATGTACTGTACAGCATATGCAAAGGACATTCAACCTATATTGTCCACCCTATAATAAAAATACTCTGGATGTAATATAGTTCTTAGATATTTCATATCCAAGTTGTGTGAGCAGAGATATGGGCACATCAGTTGCAGTTGAAATGCAGGAAATCAAAGGCTACCAAGTCAAGTTTATGCATATTCTATAAGCCCATGGAACAGAAGGCAGAACCGCAGTACAGACTTCCCAAAAATATGTACATAGTTTAAAAATAAAAAGATAAATTTGCTCATACTGTCCTAATGGAAATCCTCCAATGGTATTATCTTGAAGTATTTAGACTGCATTTAAAAGACTGATTACACCTTATGTACAAACACTAGCTGACTTGGGAATAGTTAGAGCACTGCCTGGGGTAGGAAAATGCAATGTGCTAGCTAGTCATTTGAGGTTCATATAGCTTTCCAAACATACATTGCATTGCAAGCTCAGCCCCACAGTTATGTGGTTATCAGCACAGAACTACTTAATTCTGGTTGGGCATGTTGGTGTGAATTGCTCTCATACCTAAGACTTCAATACAGATACTTCCTCCTCACCCTCCCCACAAGAAAGCCTGAAAATCAATTGGTGAAGGTTTAGAGCCTGGGCTAATTAACCTCTGGCAATCCCCAAATCCTTGTCAATATCTGAACATCACCAAAATACTGATTTTGTAAGTAAATATTTAAGAAAAACTGTATATGAGTCATCAGAAGAAGCTTTCACACAGGTTGAGCATCAGATAAAAGACTGGCATGGTACAGACTGAAATCTGAAGGAAAAGTACACAGAGAAGAACAATACATTAGTAAATTGAGGGTGGGACATCCAATCTTCTACACGAAAATGAGTCATTCAAGAAAGGTAGCAAGCAACACAACAATAAAATCTGCAGATGACACAACCTTGTTGTACATAATCAAGATTAAATACTGTGAGATTATCAGAGGATCTTGACAAAGCTAGGCAAATGGAGAGCGAAAAATAAAAGTCAGGACTGCCATTCAAAGCAAAGATGGCTTAATCTGAACCTTTTTTACTTCTCAAGTAACTGCCAATCACTGATGATCATTAGTTAAGAATGCTAGCCAGTGTGTAATAATGTCCCAAGAGGCAAATATTCAGCAAGAATGTTCAAAGAAACATTAAAAAATCCTTTCAGAAAGCAGTATTGCATGTCCACCTACAGGACACTGTTCAGTTCTACTCACCTTATGTCCAAGAAAAAGAAAGAAAGAAACAAACAAACCAATTTTAAAAAGATTCTGTGGGAGAAACAGAAGAAGAAAAGGTTCGGCAACGCTACATTTAGCTTATCCTTGCTGAGTAAGCCAACTGACAGCTTTGGCTGGGCAACAGCTGGTTTTCATCTCCAGAACTCAGAACACCTTTAGTCAGCTAAACAATGTACACAGTGGCCCATCATTGGGGATCAGAGCAGTTCATTCTTTGCTTCATTTAATTTTTTACTGTAGGCTCCATTCTACAAAACACCGTTCTACAAACTCTGCCTCTTTGCCTTGCCTCTTTCCTCTGTCAAAACACAAGGTACTCCAGAGACAGCAGAGCATTCATATTTGCAGAGTGCCCACCTGAATATTAGGACTATTCTACCTTGTCTGATTCATATAAATACAGTGAATTTCCAAGGGTTCCTCAAATTCTAACTTTTATCTAAAGTTACAAAGTTTAAAATACATTACACCCTAATCCTCTTCTTTCTGATCCATACTACATAAAAACAGATTTTTCCACCACAAATTGCCAGGCTCTCTTCAAAGACAAACTGAATTATGTGGGATCTGCAAAGTAATCATTATATTTTCCACATATTTCCTGCATTACCATACAAAAATATAACAGGTGTGTCAAAACTGTCATCTAGTTATTTATTAAAAAGTTGGAAAAAGTTTAAGCCAATAATTTACACCAGAGAACGCATGAACCTTCTCATTCCCTCCCAAACAAGGAAGACAAAGGATCATCCCACCAAGAAAATAAAAAGTCCCTCACTTTTTCATAATCTCATCCTTGAAAGCTCTTTAAAAAACTAAGATATTTAGCAAAGGTGTCTCACAGACTTTTTAATATTGTGTGGAATGATACTGCAGTAACCTTTCTACAGTGAAAATATCAGCTAGGATATTCAACAAAATCATAATATAAAAGTCAACAAAGCCAAACTTGCTGAGGCTATTCATGCTATCTCGCTCAGCAAACATACTTTTCAGTCCTGATGGCACAGTCTCAGGAGACAAACTGAGATTCAGAGATGTCAGTTCATAACAGGTGTCTGGGAACATCAATGGAACCACCCCCTGGAGGCATTAGTGGAACAAACTGCAGGTTTGGGGCTTCCCTTCTCTTTGACACTCTTGATGTTTTTGCTTTCCAAGGCTTGAATCTGCCTTCCTGAGCTTTATGTGACTACCTTCTTTGGTTCTGCTCAGCTTTGTGCAAGTGTCAGCTGTGTCCAGTCTGTAAAACTACACTGCACAGAAGTTGTGCATGATCTGAAAATCATACACATACAGCATAGAACAATAATAATTAGAAACTTAGAGCTCATGAACACTGAAAAAATTATTGAGATTACCCTAAGGAAGAAAAGAGTGAAGGTGAAATCTAAAACAGACTACAGGTACTGTGATAACACAAAAGAATGAGGGAATGATCTGTCCTCTGTGTCTTGGACAGGCAAAGAAGCCATTATTTTAAATTTCTGGAACAGTGATTAGGTACGTAACAGGAAAGTCTGAAATTGTCTGGGAAAATTTTGTAAGAGTAAGGACAGGTTAAGATCTGAGAAAAATGTCTTGAGAGGCATCATCAGAGACTTTAAGAAACAGGTGAAACAATATGAAAGGCACATTTTAAACCATGCTTCACCCTGTCTCCTATGACATTCACTTGCCCTGCTACTAAACTGCAAGAACACAAGACCTCTTTTCTTTTCACCATTGAAAAATACGACAGAGGGCTGATAATTAGAGAAGCAGATTTATGCAGCAGCACTCTGAGAAGCCGGGAGTTCATGTGTTACAAATCATCATGCACAGAACATGAGTTGGTGTGTACCTTAATAAAACATTAAAAAAAAATCAGAATTCAAAAAAGTCCCTTCCAAAATGTCAGTAGAGTCTATTAAAAATGTGAGCTGTGAAGTATTGTCATAATAAAATTGGCTAATACACAGAAAAAAAAGCAGCAGTGGTGAATGCTCAGATTCCTTTACTGAAAAAGTAAACTGACCAGTAAAAAATCAAGGTGTTTGTTTCTTTTCAAGTATAACTGAAACAAAACTGGGACAAAGGCTGAGAAGCAAGCAAGGAAAACTGCAGGTGCTTCAAAGCTATTTTGGGTGGTCAAGTCCAGACAGGACTGTGAGAAGTTTACAAGAGAAACCAAAGTAATCACCAAAGTGGCAAATGAAACTCAGTACATACAAAATAACCCACATTGGACAGAAGAAAAAAGGAAGACTGTACTTTCATCATCCTAAATTAACTGTATGAACTTTTGAAAATAGTCTGGTATCACTGTAGAAAACTCATTAAAGACCTCAGCTCAATGCTGAGCTGTGGTAAAAAAAGCAGACATGATGTTTTGAAGGATAAGACATAGGATGGTGAATAATGCAGAAAGTATTGCAATGCCACGATATAAATCAGTGGTGGAGTCTCACCTGGAATGCTGTACGTGCTTCTGATTACCCAGTCTCAAAAGGGATACTGCAGAACTAGGCAAGGTTCAGAGAAAAGCAATGCAAATGATCAAAGGGCTGGACACCTCACATACAATAATCAGAAAGGATAAAAAAATATTAGCTTCTGTAAGGAGCAGGCCAGCAGTGACAAATGTGCACTGTGATGAAGCATGGAGAAAGCAAATAAAGGTTCTCCTTATCCCTGACTCATGACACAAGAACAAGGTCATTAATTGACATGAAAACATTAGAAACTTAAACACAAACAGGAGATACTTCACATCTAACACATAATTAATCTGTATAAAGCATAAACATAACACCAAGTACTTACATTCTGCCATTTGTTCTATACATTAAAAAGCAATTAAACAAAAAAATTTACAAACTATAGAAAGCTAAAAAAATTTGGACGCAACAGTAAATGAATTAGGATTAGGGAGTAAGACAAACCTAGGAGACAGATTACCCTTTGTTTTAGAATCAATTTCTCATACTTCTTTAGCTAACTGGACAGAGTTGACTGCAACTTGCTGAAATAAACCAACAACAAAATTGTTTTTACTCTTGTCCTTTCCCTACATCTGTGAGAGAAAAGGGAGTGAGGGGCACTGTACATCAAGTGATGGAGATAGCTAAGACAGAAGCTGTTAAGAAATGGAAATAAACAGTGAAGAGCAGTTTAGAAGAGGTTGTTGAAATCCACCAGCAAAGTTGAATTTGAGAACGACAAGAATGAATGCTAAACTAAATGAAGGAACAAGGATGCTCTGAGCACAGCTATAAAGTCTACACATACAGGAAATAAAATGGCTTTACTAAGGCAGAGATGTGAATACACGACTGGTAGAGGTCAAGCTTAGGTAAAGAAGATAAATTGTAGGCCTCTATAGTGTCAACTAACCTATTTAAAGGTCAAAACATAATAAAGTATGCTTTCTTTAAAATGGAGCATATATGCATGAAAGCAAAGGTGTGCTGGAGTAGACGTCAGAAAAGGCACATTTAAGTTTTAAAGCTGAGTTAATATTCTAAAAACAGATGGGAAAATGAAAAGTCAGTCCAAAAAGTGACTCAAACAGTGACTGGAGTGTGAGGCCCCACAAAGGCACTTAGTATACTAACTTGTATCTCAAAGCATGTGCCTGAATGACTGAAAATTTTAGGCACAACTTTCAGGGACACTAACAGGAGTTACACTTTCAGGACCCACTGATATTCAAAATAAATTGCTAATTGCACAGGGTTTGCAAATCTCCTTTTTACAGAGCTAAGGTTTTTGTCATATATATATGTGCGGGTTTTGTTTGTTTATATATGCATATTTTCATATGCATATATATATATGTAAGAAAAGTGAAAGTGGCCGGAACCATTTTCTGACACTGAGGCCACCTGGCAATGAACTCATCAGGTCTCTACTACTGAAGTGCCTGAGTCTGCAAAACAGAGAGAGCACAACCTGGAATTAGATGTTAGACAGAGCCCACTCCCCGGTCCTGCCCAGGAACTTCCTGGGAGGGGGGCAGCTGGCCTGGGCCAGGACACAGTGGTGGCTGCTCTGGTGACACAGCAGCAGGGAAGAGCTAGTTCTAACGCCATCAAATGTCCTGGTACTGCTTTCCGGCACAAAGCAGCTCATGGAACCCTGCCCCTGACTACCAGTGTCTGAGCTATGTTATTTTTAAATTATGGTGGTATTTTCTTCTTTACAGTGGGGGGGAACATCAAATAAAATAGAATAATTATAGTTACTTTTCCTTATTTCATTGATATTTTTCCTTACTCTCATTACCTAAGTCCCAAGTATGACAGTTTTCTCTCTTGCAGAAATCCTTCTCCTTCCCCCCTAATATGCTTAGTTCACACAAAATGAAATGCATGTGCTACTCAGG
This sequence comes from Gymnorhina tibicen, assembly GCA_013399875.1. Taxonomy (NCBI): domain Eukaryota; kingdom Metazoa; phylum Chordata; class Aves; order Passeriformes; family Artamidae; genus Gymnorhina; species Gymnorhina tibicen. The sequence continues at coordinate 337,456 of VXAZ01001320.1, forward strand.
CAATGTCAGAGCAGGCATATGGCAACAACATAAAAGCCATATATGGCCAGGGAGGCAGACTGCTGCCTTCTGCTGCACAAGGACTTATGACAACATCATGCTGAAGGGTTTGCATGACTAAAATTAGGCAAAACATATTCTCCATGAAAGAAAGGCAAGGCAGTCTATAAGCAGTAGCCAGAGGCAGCTTCAGACGTGTCAATTCAGCTGTGCAAAGAATGTGCCAGTCTCACTCTTGGAAGAGTTTCCGCACTTAATATACAGAACGAGTCATTAAAAAGGAGGGGGAGTAACATGAAAGGGTGAGGCACATGGCACACAGTGTGCTACCACAGCATACCATATATTCAAGATAATAGCATGCATTAGAAAATCCATTTACACTTTCACTGATGACAAGTACAGCTATTGTCAATTAACTTCTCTCTCTGCCTCAATTTCTGTTTCCAGGTAAATTCCTGACCCTAATGAATCAACAGCAAACTTGCTATAAATGTTAGTAGGAACAATATTTACTTGTTCAGGATTGTGCAAGTGTTTGTATTCTTCTAATTCAAATACACATACTTATTATCTATTTTAATACATATGACCTGTTTCATCCCTCCATGTTATTTTCCTCAGTTTTTTGTATTATTTGGTGTAGTAAAGGCTGAAAAATACTAAACTGCCCAGACTACTATTATATTCAAAAAGATGGGTAGCTATTTAAGAGGCCGACCTCCTGTTTGTCCTGTCTCATTTCTAGTTCCAGTCCTCCTTTGAGTTTTGTACGAGTGGGTCTCCTGCAAAAATGGACAGAGTAAGGCATAAGCAACATTAGCCAACTCAGATCCTGGAGGTCTGTGTGGCATGAGTTCAACATTTACATCACTTTATATTTTCCCAGTGCAATGGCAACCACATTCTGATGGTTCAGGGCATAATCCTGATCCACAAACATCAATGCAAACCATGGACTTCTCTTTTAAGGAGACTCAGCCTGGATTACAAGTGATGTTCCAGCGCCTTCTTGAAAAGAAAATAGCAAATACTGTTGATTCTCAAGTGACAACATTGGTAGCCTAAAGGATTTAAACAGATCCATTCCACAACTATATGAAAATTATAATATCACATACCAGATTGTTTAGTTTGCCCTTCTGTACACAGATGGTACAGATTCATGCTGGTGAATGACTACTACTGACAGTCAGGAGCTACCCATGCCATTTAAAATATTCCAGTGCAACAGTAGATCACTTTGATCGGTTACACAAGTAAGGAGGTCCGAGCTGACCCAGGAAAAAGGGAAAAAGATCATGCAGAAACCTGTTCCAGTTTTGAGCCTGTTGGAATGAATACTGTGCTGTGCACGTAAGAGCTCTGCGTAAACATACAGCTACTGAATGGACTCTGACGAAACTGATGATACACACACACTGCATTCCTGACATGGACACATGTGAGCACAACACCAAGCCTCACTGAATAAATTTTAACTTCACTTTCACATAACCCTCAGTGTGGGACAGTTTAATTTTGCCAGAAATTAATGCTGACACACTCCCTCTAAACAAACTCCAACCTATCTGCAAAGCCCATCTGTACAACTCTTCCAGAGACTCAGCCCCACTGAAAACAACAGTACTGTCCACCAATTGCAGTGGTTCACTATAGGGAATAATGCTGTGACTCAAGCTGGCCTGCACTTTTTATTACATTTAACCATAAATCTTACTCATAGAAGTACAACTGCATGAGCTTTAATTTCCTAAACAGAAAATATAAGTGCTTATTTTATTGCAGTTAGTGTCTAAAAGGCCACAGGAAATCTACCCACTCCTAGATGACTACACATCTTTATATTGTATGAGAGATTTTTAATTCATTTCCTGTATGAGATTCTGCTATTTGGGCTAAATTAGTTGCTGATATTTAAAAACAGTCCCCTTTCTGTATGAAAAATCCATGCTTCTTTAACATTTACGTTAACATAACACTTACATACATTCTCTAACCAGCAAGGAATTTTCTTCTTACACTATGCCACGGTTTAGCATAGATTTGGTTTTTAGTTAAGGAGAACTCCATCAGATTTGCACAGACATTAAAAATACTTAGTCCACCTTTGTAACAGTCATTAATTAAAAAACAAAACCAAAAAACCTTTGGATGTTATTTATTCTGTCCAACTAAATTAATTAGTCCAGTGCCTCTATACCTTATTTTCTATTTCCAGGATCACAATTCCCTCAGTGAATGACCAAATTAAACTACATAAGCAGGAAGACTGATGCAAAGACATTGTGCTGAGGGTGAGGGGTCCAGAGGGAAGATCCAAGGCTATAATACAATTCCAAAAAATGTAGAATTATAGAAATTGTATGATCTAATGCTTCAGTGTATAAATGAAGGTGGAGAAGAAGTGGAAGGAAAAGTCAGATGTATTTCTAGTGCCTCAAACTAGTAGAACACATCTGTACTAACATCAAGATAATAAGCAGCTCAGTGACTTCAAGGATGCAAACACCAGCTGTGCTTGTTGAATCAAATGTAGACATCATTTGTTTTTTTCACAAGAAACATTTTCTAAAAAAGGAAAATGGAACAAACATCAAGCTTGAATCAACTGCCAAGTTTGTATACCTCATGATTGTGTAGGCTTTGTCAATCTTCTTTTTGTTGGACTTGTCCAAAATGAAACATCAGCGAAACAATGCTAACAAAAGGCAGTTGTCCAAATAAATGGGACCATCAAAACACATTCATATTATTTGACTTAAACGAACTCCTCCTTTATTGCATTCATCTAACTTTTTTAGCATGGGAACACAGTTGCGATATCTGCAGTCCAAGCTACCAAAAGAGGAAAAATTAAAGCAACACAGCTGTCAAGTGAAACAATTATCAAATAATATCACATTGTTCCAAAATACCACCACTAAAATGAAAAATCAGGCCTCCTAGATACAAATATGTTCAGTGATTTGTTCTAAGTGGGAATTCTCTTTCAAGGGGCTGCTGATGTCAAGTTCTTAGTTCTGCTGCAGTTAACAGCTGTAGCTGCCATTGACTTCAGTAAAATCANGACAAAAAAGACAAAAGTTTGAAAAGCTAAGATTTTTTAAATGAAGTTTTAGCTTCATAAACATACAGCCAGAAAACATCATCTTAAATGTCTACGTTTTTGCATCCTGAGATGAGAATGCTAGTTGTGGAACAACTATCTTACTCTACAGTGACCACACATACAAATGAAAGGCACAAATGGTGATATGTTCTGGAATTTAATGAACTTGCCTTCTTTAAAAGCATAGAAAAAAGGCAGACAGGTCTTCTGATATCAAAGAAACAGCTAAGAAAATTCCATCTTTCTTCCACAGAGCAGTCACACACATTTAATTCCAATTGAATCAATGCCATTTAGCATGCATTAAGTAATTCAGCCTAAAGGACAATGGCAAACTGATCCAAAGAATTTACACCAGTTGATACTGAACAAGATGAACAGAACTCAGCCCTTGTTGGTAGGCTGCCAAACGTGTGATTTTTACAGGGCTGGTGTAAGTTTGCAAATGATGTGGACAAAAAAAGTTTGAATCAGCATTATCACACACAGGAGAGACATTCAGAATAGTCTCTTTTGATTCCGAGATAATGTTTTGTTGAGTTGTGTTTAACAACAGAGCACACTGGAAACAAAAATTAAGAACAAGTCGTCCCTTTATGCTTTGGCATAGTCCTCACAGTATTGTATCACTACAATTATTTTAACCTCATAGACACATTTTCCATTATTTCATTTTATTACCCAGTGCTTCAGTGAAGTCTCTTTGTTCTTTAATACCATGGAAATTGGAAGATCTGTAGTAGCTGTGTTCAGGTCAAAAGCATGCTTCTGTAAGCCTCTTTTTTTCTTTCATTTTGTTTCTCCAGAATGAGCAGATCAAAACAAGAGCCAAAGCACACAAAGAAAGTTTACCTCCATGGTAAAAAACATCCAGCCAGAAGACATGTCCATACAAAAAATTCCCTAGTCTTTCCTTTTTCTATTCCTTGGAACAGGTTTGAAAGCTAAAGCTGAAGCTCAGTTCCAGATTATGATTAATGAGTAATATCTTTATAATGCTTACAGTACAAAAAAACCCTGGGGTTTATTGAAAGAGAATACTGTAAGAGAATGCTGTTTTATTTACAGTGACTGAAGCACTGTCACCTTCCTACAATGATCAAGAAAATATTTTTTCCATTGAAAAAAAAGATTAATATTCACAAGCATTCTTGGAAAACACACTGTGGTAAACAAACCCACAGCTTTTCCTTCTATTTTCTTCACATACTTAGCAGACTTCTGAAATTTTCTAGGGAAAAGTTAGAAGAAAAAATACTTACCTAGAAAATTAAACCAAATTCAGTGACCAAACAACAATAAGAAACACAAAGACACTAAAGGGAAAACAGGAGACAGATTTCTGAACTATTTCCCAATTAAACCCAAAGACATTAATGCTGAGGGCACTGGATTCAATATTAATAATTTAAAGACGTGAACTGTGGGTTCACTATAAATTTTGACACCAATTTTCTAGTTGTTCATTTCATGATGTTATTCACATGGGCAGCAGTTTCCAGAATCAAACCCATCCTTCATATTTTTGCTGCAAGGAAACCTAAATCATAATTTATTTTTTTTGTGCAACATGATTTTCTTTAAAGATAAATCAAATTACATAATACAAAAAAAATTAAATTAATAGATTTCTATAAATATAGTGTTTTCAGTTAATTCAATTGAGTTTGTTGTTGCAACTAAGTGAAATCAGTAGAGTTAGTTTATAGAATAAAGTTGTGAGCAACAAGTCATACTCATCAGTAGACAGGACAATGAAAGCTGATTATTACTTCACTCATAAATAACAGCAAGTTTAGAAAATGTCATGGAAATTGATTTCTAAATTAATGCTGTTTTCTTAAAGGTACCTGCCCATATCCCAGCACAAGTCCTCTCTTATGTAATACAATACTCTGAAGCACAGATTTTGGGAGCAGGATTGATCACACTTGCTTTTACTATTTAAGATAAAGAATACTGTTTCAGCAAGTTAAGAAGATTCCTTCTGTGGTCAGATGAGATGGACTGCCACTGCCAGAGGACAATTCTACATGGTCTCAGGGGACGTCTCTGTGGCACCTGAAATACTCCTGAACCCAGGCTGCTGCTGAAAGGAACAACCCCATCCTCCCTCAGCTGCACATTCCTGCAGGCCTTTGTATGCTCACATTCAGTGAGATCAAGATACAGATTAAGGGGAAAATTAACCTCCAAATTCAGGTGAAAGCACTCCAGGCAACAATCTTTCAGAAACATAAACCCCAGTATGAGTCAACAAACACCTACAAGAAAAAAAACTGAAAGTACAGCGCAGCAGCCGGCACCCAGTTTAATATAAAACGGTGACAAAACTGCAGCTTAAAATAGGAGGAAGTTCCAGACTTTCCCTTACAGAAGAAACTTACATAACACTGTAAGACTACTGAAATCATATGAAATCTGCCTATTTATCTCTAATTTCTCTATACTACATAGAACATGGTTATGACATTTTTCCCATGGTTCTTGTGGAACAAATTTTTTTACACACCATTCAATTGTTTGCACAAGATTTCTTTCTAGTGAAGATGCAAACATCAAAGCAAGACTCTAAATGTAAAATGCTTCTGTCCTTGCCTCTATTGCATTAGTGCAGCCAGCTGTGTTCATCTTTAAACTTTCACAAAACCAAAGTCATACACTTCTTCATGTGCCACTGAGTTCCACCTTAGAAAGTCTTTGAGCAACAATTTAAGAATACTTTATATTGCTTCTGCAGAATTGATAGTTATGGAACCTGACATGCAGACAAAAAGCACTTAATGAACACTGCATATAATTTCTAAATCCCTGCTGTGTTGTTCCATGACTTTTCTTTTTGTTAACACTTGTATTTTTACTGTTAGTTCATAAAGTTAAGAACCCTGAAAGCTGACGCCACAGGGCTTCTAAGCACAATTGAGACAGTCTCAATGAATTATTTTTAGGAAATAACTACATATCTTCAGAACAAATAAAAATATCAGAAAGCACAATTGAGATAGTCTCAATGAATTATTTTTAGGAAATAACTACATATCTTCAGAACAAATAAAAATATCAGAAAGCACAATTGAGATAGTCTCAATGAATTATTTTTAGGAAATAACTACATATCTTCAGAACAAATAAAAATATCAGAAAGCACAATTGAGATAGTCTCAATGAATTATTTTTAGGAAATAACTACATATCTTTAGAACAAATAAAAATATCATATATCAGAAAGCACAGGAAATAATCTGATATATATATTTTTGCAATTCCTGTGCTAAAACTTTTGAGATTTGATATTTCAAATATTTTGAGAGCAGATGTTTTATATTTCAGTTTAAAGAGGAGACTTGCTTTTTTCAGTATGAGGATACATAAATGTACATAGAACAACATTTTGTGTTAGGGTTTTCAATTTCCATTAGCTCTCTATCTCTTATGATTTTGGTAAAATTCCCCAGGCTGCTTATAAGGCTTGAGAAGACAGTACCAGACCTTTCAGATTTCCTATAAATTGTCACTGTCACTTGGTGCAAGTCACATTTTGAAACCTATTCCAACAAGCCAGTCTAGCAACACAAAGACCAAATTACTTCTCTGTCCGAGAGCTTACAAAGTGATGACCATGAGACCATAAGTGCCCCAAGTCTGATACTGGCACAAGGTTCTTGACACCCTGAATAAGAAGACTTCAGTCCTGGCCCTCTCATCTCACTCCAGCCCAAGAAGTCTCTATCTGCCGGCAAATAAGGTATTGGTAATACCTCTTTAAAAATTTATCTGAAATCTATTTTTATCTCTGGGTCTCAGTATTGCTGTTTTAGACATCTGTGCTCTTTACCACTTGAATTAGCCCCAATTAGCCACGTGCTCAAAACAATACAGCCCCTGAAACAGCCAGCACACTTACACAGTAACACCCTCCCATGAGCCTCTGATCTCCCTCTTCTCTCCATCCCTCCCGCTGAGCAGGGACACACACTCACTATCATGCAATCAGAACGACAATCCTGACCTCAGTCAATTTGTTCACTTTCACTTCTGTCCCGGGATGTTGTCCATTCCTGATTACAGACAGGTGGCATATCTAATTTTCTGATTATATTGCATTTTAAAAGAAATACTTTAACCAAGAAATATGATTGCTGAGTGTTTAGAACTGTTTGTTCTCCAGTTCTGCTGGGAGAATGTGTCTCCTTATTTTAAGGCCAGAAAATAATTCATAGCAAAAAATATCTTATAATTTTTTTTTTCTTCATCTGTTCAAATCCCATTCAGAAAGGATTAACTGTGTAAAAAACCAACATCAGTTTTGGTTTTTAAACAAAAGGTACTATATGCAATATATACATAAAAATATTTACATTATTAAGTACTATTGCAACAGGAGCACATCTGTATTTGCAAATCTGGAAACAGATAAAACAAACAAAAACACTAGGCATTTTTCCTGGTTTACAGTGTACAGAGAATGCAGACACACATCATCAGGGATACAAGAGACATGAGGCAAAACCAAGAGTCAGTGTTCACAGAAGTCACTGATAAATGCAGGTATGGTGATGGAAAGAGAAAAAAAGAAGAAAATGAAAAAGAGTAGGAGAAAAATCATTACTCAGAGGCAAAAGTGCAGAGAAGCTGATGGGAGAAGCTTGTAACTACCAAGGAAATGGTGACATGGGTAGCCCTCTGACTCAAGAGAGAAAGAGGGAAATGCTGGACTTGCCAGACAAACATTCTTGAAAAGCAAAACTGAGGCTACCTAAGAGAGGAGATATTTCAAAATGTGTCTTTCTTTCATTGCATCATTGAAAGGCCATACTGAAACCAAGCAATGATTTTCCTCTCATATATTCCTCTCAGTGTCCCATCCTGAGCTAAATATCATAAAAAGTATAATATTTATTGACCCCTACAGTATCGATCAACAAGTATAGATCTGTAAAGGCCTGCACAGGGCCATTATTTGGGTGAAAATCATGGTATTGGTCATTTATTTGCAATCTAATCTCTATATAGACAAAGATTTGCTTTTAAATCATCTAAAGATGAAAGGCTTATCAGTGGAATGCAGATTTCAGCAGGACATCAAGCAAATTCTCTATTAATTCTTCTTAAACTGCAAGTTTATTTTTAGCAAAAAGACAGTATCTATCCACCGTAGCAAAGGCTCACAAACAATTTGACGATTAAATAGCAAGAGCAAGCTGAAAAGCAGAGAGAAATGGTAAGAGCATGTAACCCCACTGAGAAGACAAGTTCTACTAAGGTCTGAGCTCCCTTTTTAAAAACTGTCAGCAGCCTCTCTCAGTGTGCTTTTAAGACACAGACCATTACGGTTTGAAACTAGCAAAAATATTAAACACCTTACTGGCCCTCCATTCCTGAGGTTATAATCTCCACAACTAATCTGCTGAGTCTCCTACTGGAAACAGAGCTGCTCGGCTGTTCATTTCCCTAAACTGTTCATCTGCTGTCAGGCTAAATCTCTTGTGCAATATTTGAGCCTTCCAGTTACTGTAACAGCAATTTTAGCTTTCAGAAGGCTTCCCCTTCCTCTTAAAGACTGAAATTTGTTTTGCAATTCAGTTCATTTTATTTATAAATATTTAATTTTCATTTGACTCCTTAAAATTTGTTCTGAGTGGATAGTAACATGAATTTATTATGAAGTCTATTTATCTTTCTGTATCTCATTAGTGCTCAAGAGTTCTGTTGACTCTAAGATTCCGCTAAACAAACTTCTGGAGGCCAAATTTAAGTACATGGAGGAAATTAAACGTTCATTTAGGACGCAGTTCTTCTTTTATGCCCCTCTGCAATCTTCCTCAAAACCATATGCTCCACAGGAGTTCAGAAATGGCTTTAAGGTTGGTGATCTGAAGACATGTTCTAGATTAATTTTAGCCCCTCTGCTCCATATACAAACTGCACCATTTCCAGGAATAACCCAAAGTGGCAGTTTCAGGGGTTATAAACATGCACACAACAGAAGAAAAAGGATTAAAAAAGGAAGAAAAAGGATTAAAAGTCAGTTTTTAAAATGAAACAAAAAACTCTGAGTGAGGGCTTGTAGCCTGTCACACTGTTACTTTATGCTAGTTGTTATCCAATACTACTTTTTATAAGGTCTGCACAGTGTTCGTGTCTCTCGGAGACAACGAGCACATCAGAAAGTTCAAATCAAAAGAGGCTGCTTGAAAAAAAATATGCAAAGAATGAAATTAAAAAGACTCAAAGAGTATCAAGATCAAAAAAGAACAAAAATGTGAGTGAAAAATAGCTGACAAAAAAAATAATGACCATTTGTGCACCTCATCATGACAATGGTTGATAACATTTCTAACATACCTCATACTCCTAACATACCAGTTAGCAAATATTCTGATAACATAAATATCCTGAAAGCACGAGCCAGGAACAGCACAGCATGATTTCAAACTGGTTTGACTTAAGTACATCACTACAGTTTCATAGAAGCGGGTCACAATTAATGGAATTTAATTTGTCATTTTAAAACCTTTATGATGCAACTTTCTTGGCTGGATATCAAAAGCTCTTTTCACTACTTCCCTGCTACAGGGAAATTAGAAAGAAATTACTAATTGGGCAATTCCAAGCATATCTGCATACTTTTTCCCCTAAGACCAGCATCATAACTGCTTTATTGGTAAGTTTACAAGGAGAATCAGGTTTTATTATTAATACTAAATTATTTGGGAGATGGATAATAAAAAAGTATAGAGGCAGTTAATTCAGATTTGAATTATGATGCCAGAAATTGTTGCAACGCTAAACACCCTTAGTACAGTAACTGAGTTCATCAGTCTGAATGAAAATCACACATTGCACTTAGTCTTCTTGGCTTAATGCAGGGCACAGATTAAAAAAATTAAATTAACAGTGCAAACATTTAACAAAAGTATTTAAAGAATACGTGCTTCTTACTCTGTCTCTGCATAGATAAAAGACACATACTTTATGTTGGGGCTGAATGAAAATGCATTGTGCTTTTCAATCAGTGGGTAAGCATTTAGTCAAAACTACCTCTACTGGTGCTCTCAAAATGTCATGATGATCCATTTCCTTTAAAATGGAATGATACTAATATCTGTGTGTCCTTCAGATAAAACAAATTGTATTTTTATAAGTTCACACTGGTCTACTAAAACGGATACTGCAGTTCTCTCTATCACTAAAATACTCATTAATCTGCCATGCTGTTAGATATTTCAGACAGCTGAACAGGTTTCTATTAAAAAGCTCTTGATATCAGGTTTTTTAGTTTGTAAAAGCTTAGTTATTACTCTAACACATTCTCTTCTCATTCCCAGACAAAACACAATGCTCAGAATTTC
>VXAZ01001320.1:347994-359657 GCA_013399875.1 Gymnorhina tibicen
TTCACTACAGCTGCCGCAGGCATGTAAACTTCCTGAATAAGAACTGCTCCAAAAACTGATGTCTACAACATCATCTTTTGTATTAAAAATTTCAAGACAGTACAGTTTACAGACGTCATACATTTTATTACAGAAATTTCTGTAACACTCTGTTATGTGGGACTCTCTTAGCTACTGGAAGAGTCTTACAAGCACATTATGTATTAGCAAAGCCTTGTGACAGTGAAAGCAAGCTACCACAACCAATTTAGCTTTCTTGACTGGGTTCTGCTAAAAAAATTTAGTTTGCAGTAAAGTGCTAATTTTAACACCCACCACAGCTTTGAAGACTAAAGGTGCTACTCTATGCTTAGTACCTGACAACTAGAGATATACCAGATTACATCTTGAAAATATAATTATCATCCCAGTTCCTTCTGAAGATGAAACTGGCGGGGAAAAGTGCCTTATTTTCTTGATGGTCATACTTATGAAAGAAATAGAACAAAGTCCTGTAAACTGAATAGTCCCTAAACACTGGAACAGATTAAATCATTGATAAAAATGTTATTAGTACAGACAATTTCTACAATTTATATCTTTATACATTTTTATAACATACTGGATGAGACATTAATCTCTCAAAAGGTGATTACCAACGACTATCCAGTAAAATAATCATCAAAAACTAGGATAGTAATTCAGATAAAATACATCGATTAGTTCCTGTAAGAAAAAAAAGTGAGCAGAAAGAGCATCGATGCTAACATTGCCATACATTAGTCAAGCTGGTCAATACGGCATCAAAAGCACTCCAATAAGGAAGTGATGAAAGCTAAAAACAACCTGAAGAAACCACTGGTAAGACGATCAGCTTTGATACACAGCACAGTGTATTTGAAAAAGCAGTTTTAGACATGCAATCCAGCAAAAAGGAATCTTGACAGAATAAACGGAAGCGTACATGGAAATGGAAAGCTGTGAAAGCAAGAGACACAAAGAGGAGGTTTGAGAGATACAAAAAGGAACAAAGCAGTGATAGCAGCACAAGAGGCATGGGACTGTAAAAATACCTTACATTTTCAGCATGCATTGGCATTTATGGTTAGATCTGTATAAATATACTAGAAGTAGGATTTAGATGCTTAATTTGGTGCTTAAGTTCCAAAATTAGATATTCAGCATCATCCCTGTTAGTTAAACCTGCATATCAGCACGCTCAGCTGCTATTGCTCAAGAGAGCTGACATCTCTAGTACTATTTTAATTTTTATCAGTTTCATTTCTGTTCATATCTATGGATAGTTCCCCATTCTGCTGCTTTCCTTAACTGTGGCATTCCAATCAAGGACATCCTCAGAAAACCAGGCTGAAGACAGACTGCAGGACTAATGACAAGCACTGCCTGAAGCTAGGGCTTAAAACTCATGTCTCTCTACTCCCAGATGTGTGAGCTCATCTGTAAACTGATCTTCTTTCGCACTCCCGATTAATATTTAATTATTCCACGCACAGCAAAACACCTTCAAGAGGAGACACTGCAACCATCCCACCTCAGTATTTTATAGCCAGGATACTTTCCTGGAAGATAGGAGATGCTGATTAGAGCTCCCTCAGGCAGAGGAAGGAACTGAATGCAAGCCTGCTGCCTTTTAACTGCTGAGGTAATGCATAGCACGCATTGGGAGTGGCAGGCAAGCAACAGAACAGTAAGAGTTTTTGAACAAAAAAGGCCATATGGCTAATTTCAGGAAAGGGAGCCTGCCTTGAAGGACACTGGTCCCAGACAATGACACTGCTTAAGGCACTCCCCCTCTTCAAGATCCCTCCCAAGCAGCTCTCCATTCAGCTTGTTGGGATTTGCCATATAACTCACCTTTTCCTAGAGGCTTCCTAACCATCTAACCTTAATCATGCAAATTCACAAACACCAAGCACCTGGGTACAGCAAAGCTTGAAGCTGCAGCAATTGTTGTGCTTTTCTTTGTCAATGTAGTGCCCAGCAGCTTAGAGAAGAGATCAACAAGCACAGTGTCACTGCCAGAGTGGGGAAATACCTCGATCACTTGGGGTCAGAACAACTCTGGGCGGACACAAGGCAATAGAGCGAGCAGCCTAGACTGAGAGCATTTACTGTAACCCAACAGAAAGTCCTGAGGAAATGGACTGAAGACAACCTTTAGGAAATACAAATAATGAACTTCCAACAAAAAGAAGTGCAAAAACAAGTGTTCTCCAACTCTGCTTCTCCACGTGCTCCCGCTGTGTTCCTCTCTTCCAACATTTATCACCTTATCACCAAACCTACAATTTGTATGCCCCGCCAATTCTCTTGAAAGCTACCATCTTTCCACAGCCTTCACAGATAATATTCCTTCTCTCATCACACTAATAAAATTAACATGATTAAGCATTAATCACTAAAATAAAACATTCTCTCTCCCTGAACGTATAAAAAAATAGTTTAGATTATTTGTAAAACAGATTGTAATTTCTGACATACTGGGCATACTGGGGGAGGTTCTGACTTGTGATATGAATCAGTACATTTCCAAGAAAGGATCTGATTTACATCACATGAGTATCTTGCTTGCCTAATTAATATGCATCAGGGCATTATGCAGGAATGCTCTCCACATGGCATACATGTCCATGAACTCAGTGATACATCACACACATTCCTTCAAGATCTGCCATGTCAGAGAAGGTGTCCCACAACACTGCTATATTTGCACCTGCTCAGGTGGGTGAGGCTGAAGCACTACTGCAGTAAGCATATCACAGATATACATGCAGGAAGAAATTACAAAAGAGATGGCATAAACCTTTGAGATCTCCAGAGGCCCTTATTAAGATCCAACAAGAAACATTGCTCCTTTGCATTGTTTTCCTTTTTCTTTCCTGTCAGCAAGTCTCAAGGGGTGTCTCGTACCACAGAAATACCTAAGATATCCTGGGTTATCATTTTCATTTTTCTGAGATCATTCCCGGGATTTGGGAAATGAAAAAGCCAGTTTATCTATGAAAGGATGGGAAGGACACAGACACTTCATTTACCATACTAAAGCAAACAGTCCTAAAGTGCAATCCTTCAGATGACACGGTTGCAGTTTCAGTCTTCCTTTTCTTTCTTCCTCCTCAGATCAGATGAAAACTGCAGCCACTCTGCTTCCTGAATCCATAATCAGGTTCTTAAATAATTCTTTCAGCTGAAAGAAAAAAATAATACCACCACATCAAAAATAACCCACCTGTGAAGCACTGTGGAGACATTGTAAAGCATTGAAGTTTTCATGCTACATAACTAGGAAAGAGTCACGTAGAGTTCCTTGAAAATGTTCAGACCTCAGCAACCAACAGCCTTCCTAAAACTAATACCAGGCTCAGCAGCACTGCACAAGATATCACAAGCCTGTAAGATCACAGGTAATTACTCATTGCAGTGCGATTTCAGCTTTCATCGCAATACCAAAACTGTTACAGCTGCACGCAGTGGCTGTAGCAACCCAAAGTTTTTCAAGAGTACTTACATTATCCAAATGCCTCATGTGCCCACATGTAAAATTCAGCTACAATTTGGCAATAAACATACTGAAATTATATAGAAAAGAGCAAGATGCCAAGGTACATAAACCAAGGTTTATCTTGTGAAGCTAAAATTCCTGTTGACATGTGGAAGTTCAGGCTGTTGCAATCAAAAGGCATATTTGCAAGTCTAACATTTATAATTACACAAACATTCCCCCACCCTTCATGTCAAACATACTGAATGCCTTTCCGAGAGTGAGAGGCTTTCCAGCTGGTGAAGAAAACAGCATCAGGAATTCAACGTGTATATTATTTAAAACTATTATCTATCTACATTTCTAAAGAGAATAGAGTTCATTTTTGTTCCAGACTGTAAGTCTGTAAGCCAAATGCCAGAATAATGGATGAGACATATAAATTTAAGAACTACATAAGAATATTCACTTACAAACATCTCAAAAATATTACTAAGCTTATACATATCTTTAATAAATGGTGAACTGCTGGAGTTTATGGAGTGCAGTGGTTCAAAGTTTACTTATGCCTATTTAAAATGCATTAATTGCTAACACAGACATTCCTCATCTGTGTGACAAGCTTACACTCTCAATTCACCAGGCATTAGCGCTTTGCAAACTGCTTACCAGAGAAACAATATAAAGTTCAAACTAAATACTTTAAATCAACTATAAATGGGTCTGTCTCCTCCAAAGTTATTTCCATTTTGAAAGGCAACAAAGTCCACGAGATTGCAAGGGACTGGCAAGTAGCAAATCTGGCACTAACCTTTCGTATGACTTTGGAAAAGCTGTCCTGAGTTCCTCCTCCTTCTTTTGTCTGTCTGGTGTTTAGACTAAAGAGATCTTGGATTGGTATTCAGGTCTGGAATCATCCCATGTTAGTAAAATAGCTTACCAAACTGCCTGCAATAAGAGATTATTTGCCTAGGCTTCTTGTATAACTGGTAGAGAGTATGACATATGTCTTCTACTGATCCATGCAAAAGTTTTCCTATATTCCTTTGATCATGTAGACTATTGGTGTAAAAAATAGAAGCAAGTTAAATGGTTATACCTGTATTGCTCCAAAATAAAGAATTTAGACATATTACTCATCCTTGATCTAGTCAGGGCTTTTTTATCCAATAAATAGAAAGATATAAATAGAAAACAATAATGTGTCATTTCTGAAAGCAAATTCAAAACTAGAAAAGAGGGGAAAGTCTGTAACACAGAGGGATACAGCTAGATTTCAATTACAGGCCTATCTGACTCAAACAGATGTTATAAAAAAAAAAAAAAAGAAAAGAAAGAAAGAAAAGACAAAAAGTAGAAGTCCTGTGCACCACAGGGAAAGCTCCAAGTGAAAGTAACACCAAGCCCAATCAAGCTTAGCCATGGAAGCATGGACATGATTGACACTGACCATATTCACACAGGTTTCTTACAGGAATGCTCCTTGATGACTTGTTTTTTAGAGCAAATTAAACAGAAGTTTAAGATTAAAATATGCAGCATAGTGTTAACCATATTACACCTCTCACTAAGATAAACAAAATGATAGTATATTCTTTTTAGAAATCAGGCAAAAACACCAATATCCACGAGGAGCTGAAATGCTGCTTTGAAAGGAAACAAATTCTGACTAACAGGGCTTCATTGAAACGTGGCAACAGAACAACTGTGGATTCTCACATCTCTTCTGCTAGCCTTTCAAATATTCAGTCATCACTGCCCTCACTCATGCTCTCATGTCAGAACAGTTTCTGCTGCACCTCAGGACTGACAGCCACAAAAGCTTACTTCAGGACTGCTTCCTGATGACTGATTTAAAATAAAATATCACAGAAGAGGAGACCATAGAAAGACCATCTCCCAGTCAACACCCACTACCAGTGAGCAGAGCAGAGAGCAGCTGCAGGTGGGTACTACCACAACAACATGCAAACATATATTCTCCTCGACATCAGCTGCTGCAGCAGTGGGTACAGTGGCAGAAAGAAGGGCTTTTAAGCAACTGTAAACAAGCCAAACACTCTTCAACTGGAGTGATTTTATGTATTTGAAATTAAAAAATGCTTCATGTTGTATTGACTTCACTAGCTGACAAATGAAAGTGAAGTAGGTCTTAGGCTGATAATGCAACTGTTCTCAGCACAACAAACTGCAGTAATTCTTGAAGGGCAAATGAAGCCCTTGGTAGCAGGACAGAAATGGGACTACTGTTGAATTTGGCTGCCTTTTCCAGTCCCAGCCTAAGAACATACCGCAGCCTAACAGTATGTTTTAGTATTTGTTAATCTGATGAGGTCAGTCTGTTGAAGTTAATTTTTATTGCCCTATCTAAAACAAGAGGAAATGGGAATCAAGTTACCTTTCCCAATCATTCCTTCAACACACCTAGCTTCCTAGAGGATAAACTACCCTCTGCTGGAGTAACAGAGAATTTACAGGCAAGAAAACATTTCCTTGAAAACTTCTTGCGGAACTTCTTAAAAACATTCTGCTGCAAATACAGTTTGTCATTTGTTGCAGACTTACTAAAGCTGGAGGTTATTCCAGTGATTTTGCAGCCAGTGTCCTCTTAGTGAAAGATAACTGACTCACCTAATACATGAATCATTCCCACAAAATTTTTTCAAGGAGCTTTAGTAGATTTTTCTAAGAACCAAGCTGCTGATTAACAGATAATATCCATTAACTTGTTGGTTAAAATTATTTTTCTTCGTCCAGGAATCTTTCAGAATTCAATACTTAAAGTGACAAAATTCACCCCACACAAGAGTTAATCACATATAGTAGTTACAAAGTGTACAAACCCTTTCTGAACAACTGCAATAGCAAGCATTTATAAAACAGGAAAAATCTTTCCCAAAGAGCCCAGCCTTCGCATTTGTTCAGATAATTCTTCCACCAGGTAACAAAAGAGCCATTGCACTTCGCTACTAGTTAGTCCATCCTGACAGCTGGAAACACTTTGAAGTCCAGCCCCACAGTGGGCAGGGTGTGAATAGAAACTTCTATAAAACTTTCAGCTGATTGTAACTCACATCTATCCTCAAATCACGTGCCCAAGCCAGCCCTCATGCTGCAAAGGTAGCATAGAGACTCAGCACATACTTTAAAGGATTCTGCCCTCTTTCCAAAATGGTCCAGGAACCTTCATGGAAGAAAACAAATTTCTCCTCAAAATTACCGACCATCTTCTTGGACCACTTCACCAGGACAGAAAAAGAACACAATCTGTATACAGGCAGTATATTTTCCAGAGAAACTACAGTTTATTTTACACGGAGGTGTTGAATAAAAAACGAAGCCAAGTATGACAACAGAGAAAGGAATGCTACAAAACCATATCATGAGTTAAACCATTTCCATGACTCTTAAACGAGCTGCAAAAATCACAGGTCCACTGATTTCACCACAGGTGCCTTTGGTACACAGCTTTTAACACCTGATAAAAGTTTTAGCTTTCAAACAGAAATGCACAGCTCTGGTTCTTTCTTCAAATCCACAGAATATGGGTGTATATCACACCCTGACATTACACTATCACACCACCCGAAAAGAAAACCAAAATAACAACCATGAGAAAGCCTGCTACTTTGTTGAAATTTCTGGCACACAAATACTGTCACAGAATTACAGCCAGGATCCTTGGAAAGGGTCTTCAGTCTTATGATCTCTCATGGAAAATCTGCAGAACAGCTAGACTGCAACAGGACCTGCCACATAACTGCTTCCTGCGCAGTGCTGGGCTGCTTCTGCTTCCATCACAGCTGTCGATCACTGTACCTCCTCACAACAAAACGAAACAGCACACAGCACCAGCCACAGAAACTTTAAAAAATACAAGAAATTCCAATTACTAATATCAACAAAGTATATTCTAAGGCCCCTATACAACTAACCCAGCATATATTCTAAAATACCAGTTTACTTCAGTGAAGGTAACAGTTAATATCCAAGAGCAACTTGACATTTTTTCATAACATAACATTTTTTCTGCATAGGGTCTGGCTTGGCTGGCTACATGTAACACATCAGGTAATGCCTGAAACAGTCAAAATTATTTTAAGGGCTCTTAAAAAAAGAACAGATGTTGACAGCTATTTATCAGTACTCTTCCATGAACTTCCCATTTCTGCTGTTGGCCTCTGAAAGGCAAGTAAAAACTGCCAACTTAAAATAAATAAACAGATAGATAGATAGATAGATAGATAGATAAAACAGTATAAGCAACAGTTGAAGCATAAGCTATTTTAACCTACATGGTTCCAAAGAAACAGATTGAAAAAATAAATTGAAGTATTTTAAGTATTTGAATAACTAATGCAGACTTCAAAACTGCTAAAATAGAATTGTGTACTAGTGCAGTGACAAATGTTATTACAGAGGGAAAACCCAGTGTACTACAAAGATTAACAGCATCGTTTAAACAGACAAGAAAACCCCAAACCTCAGTAGCATGATTGACTAATACGGAACACATGACTGTGGAGTAAATTATAGAGCTGTGCTACAGATAGTGTCCTACGGGGCAGGGCACCACCGGGTCCCCTGGCAGTGGCATTTGCAACTCTCTCCTAGAGCAGCACCCAACAAGAAGAGCAGGAATGGGACAGGACTGCTCTCACTCCACAAAAACTTCCCGCCCTGGGAAAGCCCCCACTCATCAAGATGCTTTATCAAGAACAAAGGAAATGTGCCAGAAGTGGTAGTAATAATGCTAGTAATATTAGTAATAACCAGAATTCCTAAATAAAAAAAAGAACCAAACCAAACTGTTACCATCTGTGATGATTTTATACAAAAGTATGAGGGCAGGAAAATATTCTATGTTTTAAAATATAAATTTTTTATCTACTTACAATGCTACTTCTGTTGAAGTGATGTTACAGATTCCCCAATTCCTTTGAAACAGTTTTTCAGCTTACTCCCTGCATAATTTTTCTTTTCTAAATATTAATTAAAGAAAGACTGTTATGTAACATTTGGTTCAGTCTATCTCCATTGTCTATTAATAATGATTTTATTTTGGCATACAGACAGAGTTTACTCTAACAGTTGGTTTTTTTCCTGAAAAAAACTTTATGTGTCGAAAGTATGACAGCGAAAATTAAGCAAAAATGCAGCAATAAAGTTTTCCCATAGACAAATTTTCCACGAAAGGAGAAAGGCTGACAAACTCTTAAGTAAGTCAAGAATGTTACTGAACTCCAAGTATGTAATGGGAGTTTAACATGCAAAATGTTTTTCAGACCTGAAGCATGCTAAGAGCAGTCCAAAGTTTCCAAAATTGGCTGTATACACACTTCCACTCCCCGCTGAAGACATCACTTCTCTGGAAGTGGAGCTCATAGAAGCACTGCCAGAAAATACCCATCAATTCAAACGTCTACATGGGAATTTTAGTATTAAAATCACAGTTACAAACAGCAGAAAGGCCTTTACACAGTTTATTTGGCTATGTTCCAGCTGCCCCTGAGAAATGTAGGTAAGATTTTGGAACCATCAGCTAGCTGAAGGAGATATAAGGGATATCACATGGCAGCTGAGACATACTGAATAAATATGCCATGGAAGAAAAAGTAAAAAAAAAAAATTTAAAAAAAGTCAAATATTTCAATTAAAATCTTTCACCAAGGTAGAAATATGACCACAGTTAGTTATACATCTCAGCTGATCAAGCAATAGTAGTTGACTCACGTGTCACAATTAATCTTCTAAAAATAGTAACATTATAATCAAAAGAAGTTTACTCTGAGGCAATTAAGAGTAAATCCTAACTATTGTGACTGTCCTAATATTTTCTAATCTAGAATTTTTGAAATTAACTGTGGGTTTTTTTCCCATTCATGATTCGAAGCTTTTATTTTTAACTTGTGATATTTTGACTTCTCACGTAAGTGGTTTCCTCACAAACAGAAGTTCTTTGGTGGTTACTCAATGCTACAACGTGTGATGTTTCTGATATGAGAGGATGACAGCTCATGCTACAAGTGGAATTTCTTCATTTTTTCAGTTCCACTTCAGTTTCACAGTGTCTGCTTTGCTCTGAAGACTAAGGATTTCACATGATTATGCTTTTCATCTTGACCAGTTCTATATATCAAAACTATTAGTTCAATGGGAAACTCCCAAAAGTTACTGCGTTTTTCTAATAACTCTGAAAGCTAGACAATGGGTAGACACAGTAAGCTCACATCCCCAGAAACCCATCCCACAATTGTGTGACTGATTGCTATCCTATTCTCTAATTAAAGAACTAATACTGTTTCACAAAACTGATCTTACTATCCTTGCACTCAAAACTCTACTTTTTGAATACTTTTCCTTTAAAAAAAAAAAAGAAAAGCTGTTCCTTCATTGATTTTCCTGACTTTCCTGCATTTTTAAATTAGTTCTTCAGGTGTATCCACTATAAGACAGACCTTCTTGAACAAAAGATAGCATTCACTCTTTCACACACACACACTAATATCTACACACCCACAGAAGGGCCTGGGCACCCTCTGCTATAGATTGAGCCTTCTTAAGACAGTCTGTTATGAGATGGGCAAAATACCTCATAAGATGGAACGTGCAGATGAGAAAAGAAGTGAAAAAAAGGCAGGAACAAAGAAACACAAATCATTTCCTCTGCCTTTAGTCATGAAAAACTTTTGCACCGCTTCAGGGAAGCAAGGTAGTTCTTTTTCCATGCTAGTAAATACTGCTGCACCTGTGTTAAGTTAATCCCATATAATGGCCTCTAAAGCCAGAGCTCCAAAGTCTCACTGTAGGAAAAAAGGACTGTTGAGAAAGCATGTGCAATTACACCTCCTGAATTCAGAGCTTGCTCTGCACCTGGGTCAGCTTCCCTTGAACGGTCAGAAAACTGTTTAAAAGATAAGAAAAACAACCTTTGTGCTGCACTTACATTGGATATCATTTTGAAGTGCTTCTAATTTACTTCTGATAATTAGGCAAATATAACTGATCAACTTCTACTCCCACGTGTACCCCTGTGCTTGTGACAGAACGACTTTCTAATTTTGTAAAAAATAGAGGGGCACCAGTACCAGGAAAATGTAAGAAAAAGTGCTGTTTGTTTTCTCTGAGCAGACCAGATCACCACCACTGCTACAGTTTATTTATCTCTGTATGTGTTGCATAAAAATCAAAGTTTTTTCTAAAACTGCATTTCAGTTTTCAAGGCAGTTAGATAACAACACTAAAAAGCAGATCAAATAAAAAACAGAGTTTTTTTCTCCATGTCTGCCCATATAGCACTGAAAACTGAAACTCTTTGTTCTCTTTCCCACAGTACAAACTTGTCTTCATATATTTTGTTCTGTCAGTACTTCTGTCATCAGTATATCATGATGTTATCATGACTTTACTGATAGCAAGTCCACAGGCATCATTTTCATAGGCTGGAAAGAAAAAAAAAGAGAGGGAAGGTGATAATAAGACTGACAAATAATAGACTTTTATGATACATTCTGCCTTTATCCCAGAGAAGATATTCTTATAATCTATAAAATATCTAATCTTATATATCTAATAATTTATATCCTTATAACGATGTAAATGTCATGCTTTGGGACAGAGGTTTTGTGTTCTTTGTAACAACAAATGTCACCAAGTGTACAAGAAAGGGCAATAGACCAGCTGGTCTGGGTGTGAAATCCAGCATGACAATGTGAAGCTTCGTTCCTGAGCCAGAAGCGATACCACAGGTCACTAGCACAGAAACACCCATGGACATACTTGTGGTCGTAGGTCTTGTATGGACATTTCTGGACTAGGGACGACATCACCACCATCACCGCTTGGGTGAAAGCTGCACACAGGCACTGCATAAAGTGACTGCTGTCCTTCCATCAGCCCAGATACGACTGACTATAATCGTAAGGCTTTGCCAACAAGTGTAACCTTATTTCCAATTCACACGTGATCATCTCACAGTCAAGACCGAACAAGTTCTTGGAACAAACATACAAATGCATCCCTTGAACGTACACACACCCTTCCTGTGCTCGGTACCCACACTAACAGAGGCCAGAAACAGGCAGTACAACAGATCTTCCCTTTGGCAGCGGGACAGTTCGGTCATGCCGCCCTGATGCCGGAGCATCGGCTGCCGGCCGTCCCCTGCGGCGGCACCCCGCCG
>VXAZ01001320.1:360228-444998 GCA_013399875.1 Gymnorhina tibicen
TTTTTTTTTTTCTTTCTTTAATTGAAACCCCCCCCTTTTTTCTTTTTTTTTTTTTTTTTTAATAACTTCTCTCCCATTTGAATTTTTACTTTCGCACTGTACAACCCTCTCCCCTCCCTTACTCGGCTTCTCCTTTTCGGACCCGGTCTTGCCGTTTCTCAACTCGCCAGCTGCAGCGTGGGTATCATGTCATTCGACCCCACCATCATGCCACCTGCGAACGCCTCCGCCAACGGGACCGCTAGCGGGGCCGAGGGTGGGAAGCCCCCCACCATCCCCACTGTCATGTTCATCTTCGGCGTGGTGGGCAACCTCATAGCCATCGTGGTGCTCTGCAAGTCCAGGAAGGAGCAGAAGGAGACCACTTTCTACACGCTGGTCTGTGGACTGGCAGTCACAGATCTCTTGGGGACCTGCCTGGTGAGTCCGGTCACAATTGCCACTTACCTGCAGAACCAATGGCCAGGAGGAGCTGCACTGTGTGAGTACAGCTCCTTCATCCTCCTCTTCTTTGGTCTCTCTGGCCTCAGCATTATCTGTGCCATGTCTATAGAGAGGTACCTGGCCATCAACCATGCCTATTTCTACAACCATTACGTAGACAAGAAGCTAGCAGGGCTCACGCTCTTTGCCATCTACGCTTCCAACGTGCTGTTCTGTGCCCTCCCCAGCATGGGGCTTGGCAAATCTACTTTGCAGTACCCTCGCACTTGGTGTTTCATAGACTGGCGAACAAACGTGTCCACCCATGCAGCATATTCCTACATGTATGCGGGCTTCAGCTCCTTCCTGATCCTGGTGACCGTGATCTGCAACATCCTGGTGTGCGTGGCCCTCATTCGCATGCACCGCCAGTTCATGCGACGCACGTCCTTGGGGACAGACACCACCTCCAGCCGTTTATCTGACTTTCGCAGACGCCGGAGCTTCCGTCGGATGGCTGGAGCAGAAATCCAGATGGTTATTCTGCTCATTGCCACTTCCCTGGTCGTGGTCATCTGCTCCATTCCTCTGGTGGTGAGTAACATCATGCAACCTTTCTTCTGTTCCATCACCCTTACTGCAGAGTCTTTTCTCCTCCTAGTCTGTGTTTGTCCTGTTGGAATAGGTGCTTATTTGTGGCACCTATAGTTGGTGTCACAAACTGTTAAAATAATTCAAAGGCGGTTAGCATACATGCATGGTAAGAGAAAGTTGAGTAGATTTACATTTACATAAAAAGAAACCTGCTTATCCCAAGTCATGAACTTCTTTGCTTGGTTAAAATAGAGCCCCCAAAATTCTCAATAATTGTCCACTGTTCAACTGGAATCCACATAGCAAAATCCTACTGAGAGCTAAGGGACTTTCAAGTTCACCGGCAAAATTAATTTGTGATAAGTGAGGTTTGGGTCTGGCCTGCATTTCTGGCTGTTTAGTGTGTTTTAAAAATGTGCATGCTGTTGCTGAAGGGTGCAATAGTCCCTGATGTGCAAAAGGAGGACAGGGTTGCGTTCACTTGGCAGTAGCAACATAACAGAGTTCGTCACAACCAAAACCTAAGCTAAGCCTCCACTCCTCACGCACCATCTCTGGGGTAGATCCCACACAGGCATCCTTCCAGGACTTCCCCAACAGTGGGAGAAGTGAACTCAGTGGAACCACCTGTTGGTGTGTTGCTCAGTGAAATGAGTGTTGGAGGAATCTGGCCCACATAAACCTTGAGATCATGCCGAAATGTCAAACAACATTACAACTAACCGTTTGCTAATTTTCTGAAATGGCTGATACAATTAGTGTCATTAAATTGAACACACAGGATCCATTTTTTTCTATTCCTCCACCTTATCCTCAGGAAAGACAAAAAAACCCAAATCCACCAGCTAGAGGCTCGATCAGTTCTTGCTTGCCAACCTCCATAATAAAGCTTGTCAAAATCCTGTCCTACTCTGGCTCAGAGACATTAAACAAATAGTTGGCTTGCCTTATTTGCCATCTTCCAAAACACCGTGTAGGGACTCAAGCAGTAGCAGTCAGACAGAAGGTGTTTTTAGAAGGACTTTTTTAAGGAGGTTTCTTGTCAGTAGGGTGATCCGTCTGTCATAGAAAGGGAGTGCAATGTATGTCAAATAGATCTGACCAGCTGGAGAGGCAAGGGTGTATCACGGAAGGAAGTTTAGAGAAGTGCATGTGAACAGGAGTCAGCTCTCAGAGAGTCTGTCCCCATGCTCAGAGGAGCTGTAATGACAAGGATTGGGCCAGGGCTGCCACATTACTGACATAAGTAGGAGCTAGTTTATGTTAGTTTATGCTCTGTGCTGCAGCACCAGGGTCCCAGCCGTTACCAGAGGCCATCTCCTGTCCTTTGGCATTGTCACTTCGTGTGGTGCTGAGGTATGACTGAGCATGGTGCTGTGTGTTCATTGCCTGACACCTGAAGGAGGTCGAGAGGTGCTGTCTGAGCTGCACACACGGTGTTCCCTGGAGGAGCACGTGCCTTAGACAGAAGAACTGTGCCAGCCTGCCCTGCAGTCCACCTCCAGAAACGGCAGGGGTAAGCTGACTTGCTGCACCGGCATGCACCAGGTGGCCAAAACCTGGACAAGTACTAATGGGTGACAGTACTCGATTTGATTAATCTAGTATCAAAACAGCTACTTCACAAAAGAACAATATTGCATTTTCAAAAGAGATGCTGGTAAATGCAGAGAACGGGTTCTCTGAATTAAATACAATGTCATGATGTGATGGACTTAAGTAGTTTCAGAAAACAAGCCTTATCCCGTAGCAAAGCAGCTAGAGGAATGCTGAGAAGTCTGAATGTGAAATGCAAAATGAAATAGTTTATATCCATTTGAACCTAGGCAATCTTTCACATAATATTAAAAAAAAAGGGGGGGAGGGAAACCAAGAGGGAGGGTTTACCAGAAAGGGAACTGGATTGTTGAGAGTTAAAATTAATGAACCTGGGTGGGGCAAAAGGTTTATTATTTAAACAGTAGCTAGTGAAAAACTTGCATATAGCAGAAGTATGCAAAGGTGCAGGTGATAAAGTTGTACAGGTCTCCCAGACCTTGATTTCACTTCATACAAAGGCAGAGTGTTACCTTGGGAATGTTCACCTAAGTTAGCTTTTACCTGCTAAAGCAGTACTTATTTTCTCTATCTAAAATGACATAAGAGACCCTCATTCCATTTAGATGGATGACTAAAAATAAAAGGAACCTTTTTCTAAAAAAAAACAAAACAAAACAAATAACCACATATATATACATCATCACAGTGTCCAGTGTGGTTAAATTTCTTCATTGTTAAGTAGCTTTTTAAAGTCTTCTGCCTCCCTCTGCGGGAATAAGCCACAGCCACATTTGCTGCTTTGTGCCACAATGAACTGCCATGTATGCTGCTCTGGATGCATCGACACTGGGGTTAAGCACGGGGAAACTCAGAGAAGTGACACCTTTATGCTCTAAATCCCTAGAAAGAGCCACTAGCAGAAGTAGGTAGATTACTAATATATACACTTACATTTTCATGACTTGGAGGAGTTTTAGGGAGTTCCCACCGAGTGAGAGGCTCACCCTGTAACAGGTCAGCCTAGCAGTCATCCAGAGCCATAAAAGTGGTGAGCTGGTGGTGCCAGCATGATTCCACATACATGAAGCAGGCTCAGAGGGTGCTTTGTGACTGAAGTTTTCTTTTGATGAGCTGACTTCCCACTGATTATTTCAGCTCAATAAACCATAATTTAACTCAAAAAAAAGCAGCTTCTGAAAGAGACACATAAACCTCTACCATTTTAGAACAAACACTTTCACAAGATAGTAAGATAGCAGATGGGGTCAATGCAACAGGATCCACTTACTATGGTTTGATAGAAAAAATTTCAAGACTTGAAATATTAAACAGCCCTGAAATAATTGAGTCACAGATAGTTTTTAATCACAGCAGTCACAGCTGTTTTTAATAATGAGATGCTTCAGCACATGATTTACAAGTAGGGTTGTTTAGAGTTTTAGTGGTTATTCATAAAATCAGCAAAATTTTAAAGTAACAAGTTGTATAAGAAAATTATGGGAGGTTATGCAAAATGCTGAATGAACTTGATAGAACTGAAGGCTGATCAACAATCAAGGGAAGAAAACATGAATTAAAAAAACCCATGTGAAACAAGACTTTTTATATACCCTGGTGTGTTCTCAAGGTGCAGAAAACAGTGTGAAAGACATGAATCTGGCAATTGTTAAAAAACTAAGAAAAATACACAACTTATGTGCTGACTTTTGTCTCTACTCCACACAGGTTATGTCATCTCTTAAAATATTTTGAGTTTTTTAGAAATTAGAATTGCATAGTGTAAAATGTAGGGAATAAGTTTTATATATATCTTATTGTCAAGACAAGAGTAGAAATTTTTCTCTGGCCTTTCTAAAAACACCAAGCTGTTTCAGGAGTAAATAGGCACACATTATTCAAAGTCTGTAATTCACTCCAGCAGTCTGTCAGATACTCTTAAAAATTTTGTGTGTGATCTTTTTCTCATTCTGACCACTGAACGTTGTTGTTAAATTATGGTGATATGAAAGATAAAATGTAACGTTTCAGGGCATACATCTTGTTGTTTGCACAAAATGATCAGGAGTTTCTAACTTGATGTTTAATTGATCTACAACTGGATTTTCTTTTGGCTTGGCTGGATTCAACTTTTTAATATCAGGGACTGTCCACAGCCAACTGCAAGGTGTCAGACACGACTTTTTGGCAGTGGAGTAGTCACCAAGCAGACAGTAAGACCTTGAAGGGCAAAGGTTATTGGCTTGTGGAGCTGAAAAACTTGTTCCTGCTTACTACCATATGTTTTTTTTAAATTTATCATATCAGCATGTGGGGAGATTTTGAGGGCAGGTGGAAGCTGTGGAAACAATTACAAGTGTGACTGTAACTATAAAAGTCACTTTATAATGCTTCACAGGATTAGAAATCATGACTTGCATCTGTAGTTAGTAAAAAGGAAAAGCGCAAACAGCACAAGGACTCTGATCCTTCAAGTGCCTGTCTTGAGCATAAATTTGACAGACCTCAGAGCTGTTTACTTCTTAATTGTAAATAAACTGCCAGTACTTTTAAGATGCGTTGTCTGGATTCTACAGCTGCAAAGCTAACATACAAACTCTATTTTTTAGCGATCTGAATTGTTCTAGTTTGCTTCCTTCTTTAATTAAGATTTCAAATTGCACAAATCCTAGCATTGGATTAGGTAACTAATTTAGTAGTGGATTCCACTTACTTGCCACTTGCTTAGAAGATGAGAGACAATATCTTTTATCGTGTTACCTCCTGCAGCAGAGGACTTGTAGCCAAAACAGGGTACATCTCTTGCTGTTATTTTAAGTGATACGCTATTAAATGTTGCTTCACCAGTAAGTAAAGAAGGATAGAACTTAGATTCCTACACAGATAAATTTTTACCCTATTGTGAAAAATGTAAGCCAGAAATAGGTCTGAATTGATAAATGCACATGACATTCTGGGGAGCTTTTCTGTGGGACTCCTCTGGGAAGTAGAAACAGTTTTGTACAGAGTTTTCACAGACTAGGTCCACTCTGTGAATCGTTAACTTCTACACGCTGCATAACTGTCAAAAAGAATAAAGATGCAGAGATAGCATAAAACAGGCTGTGCTGTACCATTAGCAATAGTCAGTTTCAGCCCTTCTTTCCAGCCACAGAGTGAGCACTTGGAGACATTTTCGCCTTTCCATAAAGTCTGCCAGGTAGCAGAAAGAGGTGGAATAGGTACCTCAATTTCACGTGCTGCTTATCAAAAGAACAATCCGACTATTAAATCACTGACGTGTAACTATAGCTCTGAGTTTTAAAAAAAAAAAAAAAAAAAAAAAAAAGAGGGAAGCCAGGTCTCCAAGTTGAACTGTGTATTTCTTCAGCCGTCTTCAAAGCGTGCCTTCTGGTTGTATGGTCCGGGTGGATTTGTTACACACATCATGCATATACACACATACATATTACACGTATACACACATACATATTACACATAGACACATACATATTACATGTATACACACATTACACACATACACACATACACTTTATACATATATACACATTATACACATACACATATACACCTTATACATATATACACATTATACACATACATATTACACGTATACACACATTATACACATACACACATACACCTTATACATACATACACATTATACATGTATACACCTTATACATATATACACATTATACACATACATATTACACATACACACACATTATACACATACACACATACACCTTATACATACATACACATTATACATGTATACACCTTATACATATATACACATTATACACATACATATTACACATACACACACATTATACACATACACACATACACCTTATACATACATACACATTATACATGTATACACCTTATACATATATACACATTATACACATACATATTACACATACACACATATTTATACATTATACACATACATATTACACATACACACATTATACACATACATATTACACATATACACACATTATACACGTACATACATACATATTACAGATGTACACATACACCTTATACATTTATACACATTATACACATACATATTACACATATGTACACATACACCTTGTACATATATATGCATTATACATATGCACACATAGTACACGTAGATCCACACCCGCCGCGGGGCAGCCGCGCCATCTAGCGGCCTACCCAGGAGCGACAATTTATTTATCAATCATTTATTTACGAATCCTTTATTTATAGCATAGATAGGGAAAGGTGCTTACAGAACAAACAGTCAACATTTTAAATAAAATAGTAAAATTAAGATCTTATAAATAAAGCTATGATGGAACTATTTATAAATTAAGTTAATAATGATAAATAAAATTATATCTACAATAGTTAAAAATAAAGCAAAATATTAAAAATTGAGGAAAGATTCTTAACAAAATTTTTTTTTGAAAAAGCCATAAAAATAAATTCATCATACATAGGAATACTCTTTGAAGCACCTGAATGGCATGTTTGGCCTAACAGATAAATAAGGCCAAGAAATTAGTTGTCAGAAAGACATCTGCAGTATTATAAATCATTAGGAGAGTAACTGTGGATAAAACTGGCATCACTATATTGATTCATAAATTCAAGATTTTCCCATATCTAGATTCAGTAGGTTACCCATAAACCTAGAGAAAAGTACTGAGAAAGAAAATACAGTCCGTCATCAATTTGACAGACCATCTGAGGGAGACTGTGGGCACAGGGCTTCCACAGAGAGACTCTGCATAATTCTAAACACACCATTGATAGCTTTGGAGAACATTCCATCTCTGAATACTGACAAGGCTGAATGCCACCACATTGCCCTCCTGCAAGAAAATTTCTCAAGAATTGTGAAATTTTTCACCAGACTTGGAAGGCTTCACATGCAGGACTTCTAAAAATATTACTTATGAGGGCTGTCCTAATTTGGCTCATATATTTAAATGCTTGCTTGCCTCCATGTCTGTAACCTCATAGCTAGGCAGGCCTTGATTCATTTCAGGACCCAAGGATGAGATTCTAAAAACTTCTTAATTTTGCTACTAGATTTTTACTGTATTAGATAAAAATATAATTAAGGGATCTATTTTGGCTTACCTTAAGGAATCTGAAGAAAATAGAATCTTCCATGATCCACTTCTCAGTGGCTTTCCTAAGCCCTTCTCTAACTGGACACTGCTTAGGTCTTGCTAAAATGGAGAAAAGCTATTTGAGACTAATAAGCACAACAAACTCCTGTGATGCCACTGTGGCACCAGAAAGATGATATCCAAGAATTGGACTGTGCCTTACTCTCAGCAGCATTTACAAAACTGGCTTCTAAACAAGGAGAGAGACCAGCTGCAGAAAGAACTAGAAGAATAAGCTGAATACCTTTCTATGAAGAAGACAGGGCCTTTCAGTTTTAAAATTTGTGCATGATAAACTAGAATCGCTGATAAAATAGTCAATTCACACATCAACTTCAACAGCTTAAACTTTTCACCACTTTGTTAGTATTTTTGTAAGTAAAACCAAATTGCTGGCTCGTATAGGAGAAGAGAGTACTCTCGTCCAGTGGTGAAATAATCTCATTCTCTGGGCCTGTTAAAAATCTCCTAGCTGGACAACCTGTCTTTTGGGGGTTTTGTCTCCCTTTTCTTTTTTTTACACTTCTGTTTCTCTAAACCATGATGCAGCAAGCAAACACTTGCAGTTATATAAACAGTTCCAGTAAGAACAGGTGCCAGGAAAATACATTTCTAAACTTGGGAATCGACAACTCTGGACTTGCTTACAGAGTCTGGTGTACTTGGATTGTGTGTTTCAGTTCATTTTAAGTGATTATTAGACCTTTGCTAGAGGAATTGACCAGGTCTCCCCAGTCAGTTACCTCTTTGCAGGCTGCATGAGACTTGAGGTATACCAAGGAAGCAGGATACAGGTCTATATCTTTGTTCCTGGGAATTTTTGAAGACACCAGCCAAAATTTGGAGGTTCAGGGATTAATTAAGAGGCAAAAGAGAGAGAAAAAGCCAGTCCTTTTCTACATGTAACAAAGGTGTTACAGTTTTCATCTTTTTTTTTTGCTATTTCCAAAAACAAATTCATGGCTGCCAGTCTGAGATGCATAACTTTGCCAGCCTCCTCTTCTCTCGTAGCTTACATCTGCAGATCTAGATCTCTGCCCTGAACTGCAAGCTTTTCTCTCCTGGTGCAATTATGTAATTGTGTCTTCCTTTTCCCTCATCTCCTTGGATAGGTCCGTGTCTTTGTGAACCAGCTGTACCGGCCAGAATCGGTGCAAGATGTCAAGCAAAACCCTGACCTGCAAGCCATCCGCATTGCCTCGGTGAACCCCATCTTGGACCCGTGGATCTACATCCTCCTCCGCAAGACTGTACTCAGCAAAGCCATCGAGAAGATCAAATGCCTCTTCTGCCGGATTGGAGGGGCTCGGAGGCAGCACTCGGGGGGCAACTTCAACTGCGTGGATGGCCGCAGGACCTCCTCTGCCATGTCCAGTCAGTCGCCCTCCTTCATCTCCCGTGAGCTGAGGGAGATCAGCAGCACCTCCCAAACGCTGCTGTACCCTCCGGAGCTGAGCGAGAGCAGCGTCGGGGGCCGCGTGCTGCTCCCAGGCCCCAGCGCCAGCCCGGCTCAGTCCGACACCACGTCAGTACGGACACTGCGGAGCTCCAACACCTCGGACTCCTCACAGGGACAGGACTCTGAGAGTGCCTTCCTGGTGAACGAGATCAGCTCTGGTGGCGGGGCCAGCTCTGCATCCAAGAGTGGCCCTCTCCAGGTCACCTTCCCCACAGAGACATTGAATTTCTCAGAAAAGTGCATATAGATAGCCATGAAAGGCATCAACCTTGGGGATACTTCCTGGTACATTGGAAAAACTGGTGCAATAGATAGGTGTTCTGCATGTTCGTGGGAAGAGGGGTTCAGCTGTGCTTCAAAGGGCTATTTTTCTCTCGCTGTGTGATGGGTACATTTCCTTTAGACTACTGAGGACTGTGTGGAACACACATTGCACTTGGGCCCTACCATCAGAAATGGTTCAAAGCAGGTCTGATGGGACTGGAAACATGAACTGCCTTGTCTTGTTGTGGGACACAGGAGAGCTACTGCGCCTCTGGAAATAGAACGACCCCATCACTTGCTTTTTTCTTTTTTTTCTTTCCCTTTCCCAGTCTGGTAGAATTGTTTTTGCTCCCTCCCTGTGGCTGCTCAGCTATCAAAGAGTTTAAGCTTCTGGTACTAGAGCTGAGCATGAGGCAGCTGCTAGGAACTGGACACAGCTACTCTGAGAGCTGCCTGCAGTAGGATTTTAAAGTGTCTCAGTAAAGCATGAAAATGTGAATTTTTATCATTGTATATATATTAGGATTGAAAATATTTAAAAGTGTATTCTTCTCTATGAGAAGGTTTGTTATTAATACGAGGTATATAGAAATGATTGCCAGCCTTCTCTTCCCTCAGTATTTCCTGCTGATAAGGCATTCTTGGCTTAGATTTGTTGTCCATGCTAGATTCACAGCTGATGAGGTAATTCTCAAGCTGAGAATACATAAGCACTTTCTGAGTGAAATGGGAATATATGCCTTTTTAAGAGAGAAAAAGAAAACACATCCTTTCAGTTAAGAATATTCGTTTTCAGTATATGTATATACTAAAAAATCAGATTTTATTTATGTTCTGAGAATGTTTTTCTGTGTAACACATGCGCGCCTCTCCGAGTACTTTGGCCCACAGTCTGCACACCTTAGGCACACACTTAACATTGCCCATCAGAGTGGTCCCTCTGCTGCCAGGGAGACTCCTTACATGTAAAGTTAAGGACATATAGAAGTGCTTTCAATATCAGGGCCTAAAACTTTCAACTCCTGGTTAATAGTCTTAATATTCACTTTAGTTAAAGCATCACCGATGTAATACAGGTATTTTTTCATAACATTTATCATTTTACTTTAAATAGTAAATAGAATTTTATGACTGTGTAATCTGATACTCCATCAAATAAATGTATGAAACCATGAAAGCAGAATCTTCATTTAAAGTATAGATTATATAGAACTATAGCTCAGTCTTGAACACCTTGAAAAGCATTTGTTGCTAGAGTTTTAATGACAAACATCACCAAAACCAGCTGTTAACCACTGACAAAAAGGAGTTTTGTGTTTTGTGTTGTAAGGGTTAGATCTTGTTCCAGAAATATTGTGTATCAAAATAATTCTGTACAGATATTTGGGGGATGTTTTGTCAAATATTAAGCATGTTATGCTGCTTAAAGTGTTTTCATGTGAATGCTACATTGTAATGAAAATCTTGAGCCTTATGTTGATATGTTTAAGCAGTTGTACCGACCAAAGTAATTTTGGGGATCACAATTAAATGGAAATGTTCTGCTTGATCTCAGATGTCTACATGCGTCTGCCATTCAGTGCCAACTCCTTGCCTTAACAAGCCTCCCATTTTGGAATGCTTTGCACTCAGCTACTGCCAAAACATACTTTGTCCTGTAAGTTTCCAAAACACCACAGCATGATCACCATCAGCAAGAAGCAGCTGTCTTCAAAACTGTCCCCAAGAGCACTGACACAGAGCCACAAAAATTCTTTATTTGAACATTTTCCTTTAATAGGGGAGCCTTGTTTGCCTTGATACATAGAGAAAGTGAAGTTAAATCTCTACACAAATATTTGCAGCAGCAGCAGCCACTTTTCAGCAGTTAAGCTGGAGAACAGTATTACTCAAGCTCCCACTGCAGCTACAGATAAAGATCTGCCTGAATCCCTTGCAACTAAACCACCTAACTATGGTGCGTTGCTTACCAGTGACCGACACATAGAACAGACTCACCATACTTCCCAAGACAGGAAATAGCACCTGGCAGAGCAGGAAGGTGGGACTGCCACCGGCAGATAACAACACATGTACCAATATGTGACCACACCTTTGCAGCTGGCCCAGAGCAGCACACCAGTATTATTGGTACTGTCTGCAATGACAAGAATTAATTATATACAGTGTGTATTTAAATAATTGCTTACTATTTTAAAAATTATTTCATTAATATGCTTTTATTACTCTTTATCATCATTACTGATGAGAAATACATGTGGTCTGAATGAGCTTTAAGCAAGAATAGACCATCTTAAGTAGCTTCCCTTAGCAAACACATACAATAAGCCTGAGGTGTTCTTCCTGCCCCCAGTATTCACAACGTGTCAGTAGTGGACTAGACTCATAGCACACATCATCAACATGAACTCCCTCGCTAATGAACTCCATGATTCCCAAACAGCCCACAAAGTCTTCTGAGCAATACTGGAACTGCCTGCCGCAGCTCCATGGCAGTGCACAAAGGCAGAATGGGAGTGCTTCTGCTGTCTATTTGCAAACACAGATGAGTGTTCAGCAGCAGTTGGGCTGAAGGATGGGGCAAGTGTGCCTTTTTATAGGGTGATAGTAATATCACATCTCCCTCACCTGCCCCACAGTCCTGCCCATGTTTAGCACCTTCCTCCCATACTGACCACAAACACATCACTGAACTACATTCCTTGGCCTCCCTGAGCATAACAAGTCTCCTAAAATAAGGCTACAAGTTTGAAGAGTCTAATTTGCCACATGCAGGTTAAAAGGTTATTTTCGTGCTAGGTATTATGAGTAGTTTCCATATATACAGAAGGGCTTCCTTTCTCACACATTAATATCTCCCCTATATTCCCAACCCCTAGAGATCCATATCCCCTCAGAACGGCCTTTCACATTTGCATCCACCTTCCCTAGTCCTCTGTGTTCACAGAAAATGTACTGATTCAAAAACTTCTCATACCAAACCTGCATCTCTCAAAGTTGGTCCACCCTGCCAGTCCTGTGACTGGCAGTCCCACTCCCTCACTTCCAGCAGTCTGTCCTGCCCACACATCCCAGATCACCCTTCCATCCAGAGACACTGCCAGCCCTCTGACCCCACAACCACACCCCAAGCCCCAGCCCTAACTCAGTTCAAGCCCCTGTCCTGTGGCAGGGCTTGGAGGATCCACCCACCACAGGCAGGGTGAGAGCCAGTATCTACACCAGACAGTGGTTTCTGTGAAGATCTGTAGATTAGTTTGAATCGCTGATCCACAGTAAGTCAGCCTTATGAACGGTTTAGGGTGTATGATGTATTGTCAGAGGACTTGGCTGTTTTAAATCAGGCTCACACATTCCTGCTGTCGGGAACACCCATGCTGCCTGCCCCAAACTGGTGCCACAGGCCCAGTGCCAATGCACTAACAGGATCAGTGTAATCTGCTGTCTTCAAGTGGCACAGCCAGCATCCTAAATCAGGAAGCTTTTGAGGTTTTATTTCTGCTGCTAGACACAATGGCAAACCTGTTCCTCTTAAGGCACATTACTATTAGAGCTACCAAATACTGCCAGGCCTTTGCATTCCAGGCCTTGTTCTAAACCTGCCAGCTTTACAGACCTAGAAACCCACTGCAGTCTGAATCTCCTGCTTTGTGAAACCAAAGGCAGCTTGATCCCCACGTCTAATCTTTCCCTTTGATCATCTATCCTTTTACAATCCTTACAGCTCCTAGCCTTGTGGCTCTCAGGAAATCAGCCCTCAAAGCCAGGCAGCGCATCTGGCAGGATTCAGCAGTCATCCATGCCCACCAGCTCCTCCTGCTCCTGAACCAGCCCCTCTGGTATCCCTCTGCAGATACCACAGCTCAAGGACTCCAGCACATCTGAGAACACCACTTAACATGACAGTGAACTACAATAAACTTGTGGTTCCTGCAACCTGCCAACAAATCAAACCCACATGCCTCTGCTTTCCTGTGCCCCAGTCCTAACTACAGTCATTGTAGTTTTATAGCTATTCTATGAACTCAAAATTAATTAAGATAGCACCTCAACACTAGTATTTACCTCCTTTCCCTTGGTTTTGGTACTGGGAGGGAACTTACCTTGTGTGGGCAAGCACGTTTCCAATGCCACCTCTCTGATCTTGATCTCTAAAACCAAGAGATACTCAGACAACTTCATACAGCTTTGAGGATAATAAGAGTAAACTGCTCCACTTGCTTTTTATCCCTCTCTGTGACTACTTTTAAAATCCAGTATCTTATGGTATTATCAAGTAAGAGTCACTGTTGTGTTATCTGATCCATATTTCTTTTTTACCCTCTAGTATTGTTAGAAATGATTTATTTCTCTCTCAGTACATTCAAGCTTTTAAAAGATACTTATCTCCATCTGTGAGAGTGGAAGTCACATGCCCTGTTTCAGCATTTGAGGTTAACTGCCAGTCAGTCACCTTGAGTTTCCTTTGTAGTCAAGGGAAATAATTAGGCACCTTGGCAGGCTGATTCAACTCATTCTAAGATACCTATCTAACACAAGGCATATAAATGGCCCTGTGAGGCTGTGTATTTTTTTCCACTGGATATAAAGGAACTCAAAGGGAAAAAATAGATTTAAATGTTTAACTGTAGACTTTTAAATCAAGTAAAATTAATCCACCTGACCCACTGTTGCTCTTGAGCTTTCCTCTTGAATGGCATTGCAACATTTAAGCATTTTAATATGTGATTCATATGGAAGGCAAACACATGAAAGCTACTGTAGTCACTGCCACTAATGATAATGAAGAAAAATAATTTCCTAATGTTAAAGGGGGGGTCTATTTCACTAATATCCTATTTTGGATAACATCTCCTTTTGCTCCATCTCATGACGATATCCCTGAAAGGTTTAAAAGCTCTGAGCATCACCTTTTTTTAAGTATTTTTCCCCGAGATGTCTTCTTTTCTTTTTTACTATAACACATTAACATGTTCACCCAAGACAAAAGCCAATTATTAATAGAGGAACATTCCATATTGGGAAATAATAACTTATTTTTGTTATAACCCAAAGAATAAACAAGCATCACTAAGCAGCAAGGAAGTCAGCATTTTATTCAAACCAATCCAGAAAATTCCATACATGCAAAACATGGCATGCTGTACAAAAGACAGTGCTGGAATCATCAACATTTGAACTTCTCCTCAGTTTGAGAACAGTGTCACATGAACTTAACTGCTCTACAAAACACTACAGTTCTGACAATACCTGGAATTCATAACCTAATCTAATCAGAAGGAAAACACATTTAGTACACAGGATGGAAACCACCACCCCTCGAGCCCAGCACAGCCTGATGGTGCAGATGTACACCCCTCCAGCAGTCTGGTCCTGCAGTGCTGAAGTCAATAGGAACTTTGTGAATCACTTCAGTGGAAAAAGATTCTGTGATAACACGGGCCTCCGAGAGGAGGGCAGCAGTCCTTCCTGTATGAGTAAAGACAGAACACTGACGCAAGTACAAAGCGCAAAGAAAGAAAAGATGAGGTGGATACAGCCGAGCTCCTTCAAAACGAAAACATACCCTAGAGCATCTCACACATTTCCTTTTCCAGCCAGAGAAGATCTCTTCTTTGAAGAAATCTTTCCAAACCCCTCTCATGCTAACTCTTCCTACGGCTGACTAGATTGTATTAAGTTGATGGGAGAAATAAGATTAAGAAATCTTCCAACTCTAACAATTTAAACTATCAAACCATATCTTAATCAAGTGCCTATCCAGCATTTAAAATTCTTCTGAACTTAATGAAGAAATAAAAATGTAGCATGATGATGTTTTATATTTCTTAATATATTCAGGTCACTGTAGTTATAATTACTTTGAATATTCAGAAGATAGTAAAAGGTGTGATTTGTGTGAATGTGTGCTCATGCAAGCACAGATCTAAAAATTCACACATACATAAAAGCTTTCAGGGAGAATCTTGCAAAACTTAATGAAAACTTAATACAACAAGGCAATTAAGTCTTTAAAAGGGATAATTAATTTTTTAAAAAATTGTATGTATCCTCTTAAATAAAGATATTCTGATACCAGATAAACAGAAAGTATGATTTGAGACAGTTTTTCTGCAATGCACTTTCCACTGCAAAAAACACTAGACTTCTCAAGCAACATTATTTTCTTTTAAAATGTGTTTTTTTTTTGAAATTAGATATCAGACTTGCAAATTGCAAAGATGACTGATTTCAGAAGTTTTACTTGTCTACAAAACTCTCTATTATAATACAAAATGTTATCAAAATCAAGTAAAAATTACAAGTTCCCAAACTGAATTTTTCAATAATTCCTCAGCTGACTGTTTCTCTCAGTAGAGTTAGGATGCAATCATCTCTACCATGCCTCCAAGACAATGAAACAAGAACAGTCTCAGCACAGAGCACATCAAAGAAACAGCTTGATTTCACTTCTCTGAACTGCCTGTGTGACAAACCAATTGCCACCTTCCCCTGAAGAAAAACGAACATTAAAAAAATCTCCTAGAGCATGCCTCAGTATCTACCACCGCATCCAAAATCCAAAAATGATAAAAAGGGAGACTCCAGCAGTGCTGTCCTGGAAAACTGGTTCCCTAAGAACATACTTTTAATGGCAGGTCATAAGAATTAGGAAAAGCAAATTGACTCCCTTTATCAGATTAGCCTCAATACGAAAGAAAAGCCCCGAATACAATACAATTCAGCCATATCTACTTCCTACTCCCACCATTCTAGTTTTGTGTGATGTCTGCAGCACAGCACACAAGATAAGGAAAGGCCAATTTCAGTCACTGATTCTTTCTTCTGGTGAAACATTTAGTTGTAACTAAGCATTCAAGGCCTTGTTTGGTATAGCATTTCCTTTCATCTAATCAAAGTGTTTAACCCACTCCCCGATGAAAGCAACATAAAGGTTTCTACCTGATTTGGCTACAAATCAGATCTGTCACCCACACACATACAAAATAATAATCCATCTCTGCTTCATAGGAAACTGTCTCACAGACCAAGTAATCTTAATGAAAGCAAAGACTGTCAATAACAGAAAACAGTTCACACTTTTACTGGAAGAAAAATAATGTTAATTAATAGTGATTGAAATAATGTTTAAAAGTTCCTTCTTTTTGTGCTGGTTTTGGCTGGGATAGAGTTAATTTTCTTCAGCGTGGCGAGCAAGGGGCTATGTTTTGATTTTGTGCTGGAAACAGCCTTGATGACACACAGTTGTTTTCATTATTGCTGAGCAGTGCTTGCACAGGATCAAGACCTTTTCCTGCTCCTCATCCCACCCCACCAGTGAGGAGGTTGGGGGTGCACAAGAAGCTGGGAGGAGACAAGCCAGAACAGCTGACTCCAAATGACCACAGGGATAGTCCATCCCACAGCCATCATGCCCAACACACAGGACTGGGGAAAGAAGGAGTTAGGGGAAGGGAGGACATTCAGGATGTCTTCCGAAGTCACACATGTTGTAGCCCTGCTTTCCTCGGGATGGCTGAAATGTAGCCTGCCCATGGCAACTGGGTGAATCCCTTGTTATGCTTGCATGTGCAGCTTTTGCTTTCCCTATTAGGCTGTTTCTGTCTCAGCCCTTAAGTTCTCTCACTTTTACTCTTCCAATTCTCTCCTCTTCCAATTCTCTCACAGCTGAGGGAGTCAGCTGTATGGGGCTGAGTTGCCAGCTGGGGATAAAACATAGCACTTTTATAGTTTAAATAAAACTTTCCTAATTACAGGGAAAATGTACACAATAACTTGCAAAATTATGAAATACACAAAGATGAAAGCAGCTGTTAGAATGCAGTTAAGCATTTCAACATTACATTTGGTCATAAGAATTCAGAATTTTCAGAATCAACTCTTGGCTTTCTTTTCAAAAAATATGGATGGAAGAACAAGTCAGGTCATTGCTTTTTTAATTAACAAAAGAAAAATAACTTCAATTCTTTAACTTTTGTAGGCTATCCTATCACATAATAAAAAAAGAACAAACACAAAGCAAGCAAAATACAATAAATAACAGTAGTTCTTAAAAACTATGGGTATGACAACCCACGAGGCTGCCCTACCGGGCCCTGATGAAAAGGGTTTCATCGGGAGTCGCAGGACAGTTGTCCTGCTCAGTAACAGTCTCCACTGTGCCTGAAGCAGACACAATCACCATCGTTTTAGCTGCTGAAAGAGCTTTCTCCTTCTCTGCAATGGCAGCACAGACTGCCACTATTTCATCACTTTCAAAGTCATAGTCTGGGATTGACTCTTGTGCAAGCTCTTTTCCTTTGGCCAGTGCTTGCATTGACTCAGTTTTTGTCGCCTTCTGCTGTTCCTGTAGTTTTCTTGCCCAGGAAAGGTCTTCTTTCCATACTTCAGGGTTCATTGGAAAGATATGTAAGGATACCTGAAAGCTTCGGATTGCCTATAAGCAGAATAGGGAAGAAACAAAGATGGGACACTTTAAAGCCGACCTATTCCATAAAAAACTGACAGCAACAAAAAAGTTATATACATCATTTGAGCAAAGCCAAAAGCCATTTTATTCCTGTCTTTATTGGAGCAATCCTCCCTCAGCTTAAGTTCAATAGCAGCCTCACTGCCACTCAAATATGTCTGAAAGGACAAAAATGCATAAACTATGCATTATGCAAAAATTCATTATGCAAAAATGAATAAACTAGGTACCTGGCAACAAGGGAACAAATAAAGAGTTCATAAATGAAAAACAATATTGTAATTTTAAAAGTAAAAACAATTTTTGGATGGTTTTCTATTCCACTTTTCTCTCATCATCAGATGTACGTAAAGGCAAAAGCAGATAGATATGGTTTAAAGAAATACAGAAAAGGGATCACTGAAATTTGAAGTATCACAGGTATTGCTGCTTTTAAATTAGAATGCAGTCGTTTCACATACAGACCTAATACTACCCTAATACTAGCCACATGGTAAGCAGTTTCTGTAACAGGTATGTGGTTACAAAAACACATAAATAAATGCGCAAAAGGAGCCAAATAAACTCCAAACTTGGACAGCTGTTCTAAGAAAGAACTTTTTAACCTTATGAAGAATGCAATATTAGTAGAAGTAAGTGTAGTTGGTAATGCTTCTCCTTTCTTTCAGTTCAACTGGGAAAATATTCACAAATACAAATCCTCAGCAGAGAAGTTGTGAAATTCAAAAAAAGAGTGTGACCATCTAAAAGTAAGAAGAGGCTGCTACAATACTAGAAAAAAGCTACACTAAGAATTACAACTGTATTGTCTTTTAGTTATATTAACAGTGGTCAAGGCTGAACCTACCTACTCAAACTTAGGTACATGTACACAAAATCATGTGTGTATTTCACATTTATGACTGTACAGTCAGTTATGAAAATAGTGACCAAACTCTTGAATGACATGTACAGAAGCCTTCCTATAAGATTAGAAAACGGTGATGATAATGGATTTGGATTATATTGGGAAGAGTTCTAGCAACTTGCATATTACAACTTTAAAGATATATGGTAAACCACAGATTACATATTCTGTTGTAATTTATAAATACTTAAAGCATGCCAATTGATTTGTAAAACCACAACTTTTCGTCTGCACTGACAGAAACTGATAGTTCATCCTTCTGGTGGCACAGATGAATATATGGGCTCCACATGATGGGAACTCAGAAGAAAGAGATACAAAATCAGATTTAAGAAATGGTGATTATGCTATCAGTATTACTGCTGTTGTAATAGGCAACCTTTCAGTTCCAGATGGAAAAAAAAACTTCATTATTGGTGCACAGCCAGCTCTGAAGTGTAGGAGCATGCTGAACTTTAAACAGAAGGAGGACTGAAGTTTAATTCTTATAAAACAGTGTCACTTTATTCAACTTTGCTGGCTTTTAATTTTCAGGGACACATAAGTGACAACTAAACACTAAATGCTCTTCCTTGTATTTCTGTTGAAAACAAAATATAAACAAACACCATCTGCTTTTAAGCTTTACATGAAAGAGGTCCCCTAATTAAAACCTGTCTATCTAGTTGTGCTCATGCACAATAAATAACATTTGGTAAGCATCAAAGCTGCTTTGATGATTCACACAATACAGCATAAAAAGATCTTAGTAAAGCTATTAGAAAAGAGTTTTTGTGCCTGACATTTTTATAAAGAAATAACAAAATATTAAAGTAAATTCTTAAGTGCTACAAAAGATCAGAGGGATTAATTTTAAAGCAGCAATGTAAAACTGAAAAATAAACGCTTGTCATCCATTTAAAATTTTATGTTGCCACTGGAAGAGTGCCCAAAGCCACTAATTTCTTTTAAGATAGAAGAAAAGAAAATAACAGTGCTACTTTTAATTCTTCCCCTAATGGAGATGTAAATCTCCTTCTCCAATTGCCTGTCACATTATACAAAAACACGGTGACACTACATAAAAATGGTATTTCTAGCCTCATTTTAAAGATCAGCTGTGATTTTAGAGACCCTTCATCTAAGGACTATAGGACTTTAAATCAGTACAGTCATGTATCTGCT
Organism: Gymnorhina tibicen; assembly: GCA_013399875.1. Taxonomy (NCBI): domain Eukaryota; kingdom Metazoa; phylum Chordata; class Aves; order Passeriformes; family Artamidae; genus Gymnorhina; species Gymnorhina tibicen. Next base: position 380,208 of record VXAZ01001320.1, read on the forward strand.
TTTGATTTTGTAGGGAAGTAGGGCAAGACATTCTTGCTTGTGGAATTACAGTATTTGAAAAATCTGTATTTTTAAACTATTTTACATTTTGTCTCACTAAATAGTATTCTGTAGCAAACAATCTTTCATTTGTCCCATGAGCAGAGTCTCCTCTGCTGGTTGGAACAGTATTCAAATGTGAAGGGCAATTATGATCAGACTGCACTTTTTTTACAAGTTTCTGTAACACATGGACTTAGTAACTGTCACTATACAGAAACCCCTAAAAAAGCCAGGGGAGAATTTTAAGAGGGTGTATCTGTTACCAAGGTATGTATTAGGCCTTTATGTTACATTTGGCTGACACTTCCTAACCGGTTTCAAAGGATGTCTATCAGTAAAGTAATCTTTTTCTGTGTTAAATTATCTTTAATATGGAAATTTTTTTGTTTGTGTGTTTTTACAGTACTCAGCATAGTCCTTGCGGGTGCAGATGCATGAAAAGCTGGACATGCCCCGGCCATGGCAGTCACAGCCCAGGGAGCCAAACGTGTTCTGGGCTGCATCCAGAGCCCCGTGGGCAGCAGGGGAAGGAAGGGATTCTGCCCCTCTGCTCCACTCTGGAGCCCTGCATCCAGCTCTGGGGTCCCAGCACAGGAGGGACAGGGACCTGCTGGAGCGAGTCCAGAGAAGGCAACAAAGATGGTAAGAGGGCTAGAGCACAACTCCTATGAGGACAGTCTGAGAGCATTGGGGCTGTTCAGCCTGGAGAGAGAAGGATTCAGTGACACCTTACAGCAGCCTCCCAGTTCCTATAAGGGGCCCACAAAAGAGCTGGAGAGGGACTTTTACAAGGACATGCAGTGATAGAACAAGGGGTAATGACTTTAAACTGGAAAAGGGTAGATTCAGGCTAGATGTAAGGAAGATGCTGTTTACAATGAGGTTACTGAGACACTGGAACAGATTGCCCACAGAGATGGTAGATGCCCCATTCCTGGAAACATTCAAGGCTAGCTTCAACAGGACTCTGAGTAGCCTGGTCTAGTTGAAGATGTCCCGGGTGATTGCCAGGGAGGCTGGACTAGAGGACTTTTACAGGTCCCTTCAAAACCAAAGCTTTCTATGATTCTATGACAATATATTACTGAAATTTAAGCGTTATTTTTGTACTACTAACCATGAGCATAAGTAATTTTTACAGAAGCATTTATCATAGTAATGTAGAAAACAGGGAACTAAGACATTTTAGTATTACTTAAAGACTCCTCATGACATTTCTTCAAACAAGAAAAAAAATCCAACCCTTTCAGGTACTTTCATACTAGTTTAATAGTTTCTATGGTATAATCTGAATGGCAAATTTGTTTGGTTTGGTTTGGTTTTTTTTCTTTAAACTGTCATCTTGAACTTTTCTGTGTAATTTTCTGTTCAGATTATTTATTCTTTTCAATAAAATATTCCCTCTGGAAATTTCATCAAAAGTAATTCTGGTGTCTTACAAAATGAGGTGAACATGAAGTATTTGGCACTTCTTACATTTACAAAACCATTTTATTCAAAGGTTCTGGAGCTCTCATGTTTTGGAGAAAATACTTGAAATATAGTAATTTTCCAGATGTGAAAGACTATTTTTGCCTTATGCTTATTGGGATTCAGTTAAGTTACAAATGCATAAAAGTCTTTGTTCCCATCTGGTAGACGTGTGTGAGACATCCTCACTTCCCCACCTTCCTTCTTCTCTTTTTGAAGAAGTTTGTACCCTCCTTATCCTCATCTTGTACTTTCTTTTGCTTCAGTGACAGGTTTCACAGATGTCATTTCACACCAACTCATTTCTTCACAGCCCTCCTTCCTCACATTTACTGCCTTTCTGCCCTTACACCTCAGTGCACATCCCTGCAAGGCTGCAGCATGTTCTGCAGAAGTCACTGCTTCAGGCTGCCTCTACCACAGAGACCTCGGCACTGTGCTCTACCAGATGCATGGATATAATCCACGATGACCAAGGAAACGACAACCACAAAAATCAATCCCGTCCTAGAAAATGACACAGTTAGCCTAAGAAAATAAAGCTTAAGTGATATGAGTACTTCTACCTTGCAAATCAGGAAATCCAAGAAAACATTTACTTCTTTATTACCAAATTATACTGCTAAAATTATTACAGGAATTTTAAAATGATTGTCAAATAAACATTCTTTGGCATCTCTGTTTGTCTTACCCTGTTCATCTGTTCTAGCTAATACTTTCAATTACACGGTCTAGATGTTGAGAAATGCACTCTTCAGAAGTCCTGAGCATCTGACAAAGGTAACTAACAGGAGTTTTACAGTTCTGCAGTTTTGTGCCAGGTAATTCAGCCACAATCACTTGCAAGAACTGAGTACCCCTGGCAGAAATGTAGCTGAAAAGGGCATTTAAACCTTTGGAGACTTGCTTGCCCTTCTGCTTTCTTGATGGAAAATAAAAATCGCCTCTGACTATAAGATCTTTTTGTGCATTACCAATCACTGTCACAAAATCTATTTATGATTTCCAACAGTGGTTAGAAAGAAAAAAGGGTTACTGTACGGAGAGGGCAGGACTAACACAGGACCTTCCTGGGGAAGCTAATGTTACTGGCTATTACCTCAGTAACTCAGTAGGACTGTTTAAAGCTGTTGAAAAGAATTTAACAGAACCCCACTTTAACTGACAAAGCATGGTACATTCTCTCTTAACTTAGCATTTCCTAAATACTTCGACATTTCAGTGGAAGGTCAACCACCAATGTCCTTTTTATTACCGAAATACTCTGTTTCTAAATGCTAACATTAGTAACATGTTGAAAAATTACCTCAAACTCAGAATTAGTTATGTTAATTAGCTTCATTCCAATAAAACACAGACATTTCTCTCTTTGGAGTACAAAACTCCCGTCATTATCTAGAAGACCTAAAACTATTTCTTTCAAGAGAGAGGAAAGGAAAGGGCTGATCTGAGGATTCGTATTGCCAAGGCGTGATTCCCTGACAAAATGTAGTGTCACACTTAAAGACTGCTAAAGCCCTAACAACTTAGCAGGAATACAGGGAAGCACATCCTTCAAAACAGCAAAGAAAAAACCCATGCACAACTGGTGCATATTTACACATCTACACACTCAACTTGGTGATCCTCAGTACTCCAGATTTGACAGGGACCCAGAACAGGGTGAAGCTGAAGTCACAGAACCACAGAATGGCTGAGGTTGGCCAGGACCTTCTGAGGTCATCTGGGCCAAGCCCCAGCTCAAGCAGGGCCACCTGGAGCTGGCTGCCCATGACCATGTCTCATGGGTTTTCGGTTTTTTTTTTTTAATACTGCTTTTGTTTGGTTTTCTTTTTTTTTTCCTTGATTAATCAAAGCGTGGGGCTCACTCTGTCTCATGGGAGGAACTGTTCTAATGAAGCTATTAGTGTGAAATTGCTAACTAGTTAAGATGTCATCAGTAATACAGGAAAAGTAATTTGTAAAACCAAATATCTACAATGAAATGAGAGAAATAGTGCAAGCCTGACTATATTTCTACAGTTTCTACATTCACATTACAGGTTTACTCAGGTGTGCTCTGCATATTGATTTGTAGCATTTAAGGAATTTCTGCCTTTACAGAAATAAAGTTCTCCTTGCTCACATTTTAGTATTACAGTTGAATTACCCTATTTAGTAAATTCAGAGAAAAAAAGAGCAAACAACTTTTGTAAAAGCTAAATAAAAAGGGACTAATTTACCTCATTCTTTCTGTCACAAGTTTGACAAAAACTAAATCCAAGCAAATCCTTCTTTACTATTACACAGCTCATAATATAAAGATTTGTTTGGAAGCAGCATTTTAGACCTGGGAATCTTCAAATTAAAATACAGTAAACTGGTTTCTTCGCTAAGAAAAAATGCATCATTCATTGTGAAGTAATAAAAGTATCCACAACAGACCATTTGGCAGGATGTGGGTAATGAAGACAGATGTTGGTGGGGGAGAAATGAAATAAAGAAACAGAAGAAGCAGTTTTTGACAAGGGTAGTAATTCCCAAATCTCAAAAAAATTACTAAAAAGCCCTGATATTTATGCTTTATTAACTTTTCTTTGTAAAAAAAATGATACAGGGGAAAACCAGAAAATCATGGCAATGAAGGACTAGTGGAAAAAGGATAATTATGACTTAAACCACTTGGTCAAGAAGACTCCACAAGTTCAATAACTGAACTCATTTCATATTTTAAAACTCCTTCAGTCTCAGCCGCTTAAGATTCCTTAAAAATTGCTTGCTTTGAAAACAAATAGTGAACATTATTTGCATTTTAGAACAACTCCCCAAGTTCCCTGTATGTGAGAACATATTCATCACAAAGCAGTTCAACCTAAAGACAGGAAGGCAGTGAAGTATGAGCACGCAGTACCAGAGCACTGGAGACACCAACAGGAGCTTGCACACCTTGGGCTCCCTACTCAGAGACAATCAAAAACATCAAGAGGGCAAACTACCTGATGATAACCCCTCCTCCCTCCCTCTTCACCAACAGTAAGGTCAATTTAACAATTACATGAGCACCTAGAGTGGTGTTTAAGACGGATGAAGTGCTTTGATGCAAATCTCTGACTGTTCCCACTTAAAATACTTTGCTTTGCATCACTGAATGGTCTCAGATACTTAAATTAGATCCCTTTCTAATTAAGCTCAACAATGCATTCTAAGAGGGCACCTGAAGTGCTACTCTGAAATAAAACAAAATTAATATAATGTGAACACTAGGTCCCCAACACTCAACATATCCACTCCCACTGGTGTTTCATGATTTGTCTATGTAGACAATGCTTATAGGATCTGATGAATTGACCTGGTGGGTGTAACTAGTATGGGTATATCACTATATATAACTGATACTACAGCAACTGTAGCATTTTTTACAGAATAAATAGCATCAGCTACTTAGGATCCTTGAAGGAAATAGAACTTTGATTTTCCTGAGACTAGTGCACTTAAAATTCTCAGACACAATTTACAGCGACAGCTTCAAACACTTAAAAGGAAAAGATCCAGACAGAACAGACCATCTACTCTTACCTTCTACACCACAAAAAGCCATGGAATGTCACCAGTGTTGAAATGCAGATATGCATGGATTTATACGAGGTATTTCATATTATGGTACTGCACCAACAAAGGGAGCACACTGCACATCTGCAACACACAGCTTTTGTCTTAAGTTTTGTCTAACAGGACCAGAGCACCTCCCCTATAAAGCCAGGCTGAAAAATTGGGGCTGTTCAGCCTGAAGAAGAGAAGGTTGTGTGGCGACCTTATAACAACCTGCCAGTATCTGAAGGGGGGCTACAGGGAAGGGTACTCTTTGTCAGGAACTGCAGTGGTAGGACAAGGAGTGAAGGACACAAACTGAAAAAAGGGGAAATTTAGGTTAGGTATTAGGAAGATATTCTTTACTGTGAAAGTGCTGAGACTCTGGAACAGGCTGCCCAGAAATGTTGTGGATGCCCCATCTCTGGCAGTGTTCAAGGCCAGGCTGGATGGGGCTCTGAGCAACCTGGTGTAGTGGAAGGTGTCCCTGCCCATGGCACAGCAGGATTGGAATTAGATGATCTTTAAGGTTTCCTCTAACCCAAACCATTCTATGACTCTAGGTGATTCACACTGTTGGCATTTGTTTTGGTTTGTTTGGGGTTTTTAATACGGCTCCTTATTACATTTTAAAAATTAGTTTTGCGTGAATTGTTAACCTCCGTCAAAAAAAACCCTATTATTTTTACAGTTCTTGAAAATTTTCAGACCAAACATTTTAACTTTGCAAAAACACTCTAAATTACAATTAGCAACAAAATTACTCATATCAAAATAGCACACAGCTACTTCTATTCAAAACACCATCAGTGTCTTTTTTCATTTGAGTGATCAGGATGCACTGTTTTTCTAATGAACCTCTGTGAATGTGTCTGAATTTGAAAGTTCACCTGCTGTGTTTTCACAGAAAATAGCAGAAAACTATTATATTCTAGAAAAAAGATGCACTTCAGCTACTGCAGAGCATCCCTGGCTTTTTCCTGTCTTATTAATTGAAGAAGCAACTTCAGCCACCATTTGAGATTAGGGAGCCAGAGGAAAGCAGGAACGTGATTTGCTCCATGTGAAGCAGGAGAGCAGAACACAAGGAAAACAAGACACTAGAATTTTATAAGCAGGCATGTATGAAAACTGAGCCTGAATTATCAGCTGAGCCTGGGACTTCACATTACCCTCATCTTTAAACTATGGTGAGCTGCACTGTAGCAGTACTACACGCAGAATGTAGTATGTGCAGTTATGTCACCATAATTGTTCTATTGCTTAAAGCCACCACATAAATATAGTATATGACACAAAAGTCTTGGAGCTAGACAAGTCTTCCACAAGTCCAGCAACAAAACCACACAGGAAGCATTTGTGAAACACAATAAAGCAGAGGGAACACTGCAGATAAATAATAATAAATAATAATAAATAATACCAACGTTTTTCCTCGTCTATGCTCAAGTTACCATAAGGATATACAGCAACCTCGGTATTTCTGTACTTTCCTTCTCACACACAATTAATTTTGTAATCCTACCAGTGCTATCTCTCCTAATCCAAGCTGGGCACGTCCCAAAGTCTGCCAGGCATCCCAGGAACGTGGGTTTCTCTGAACAGCCATTTCTGCTGCATGCACTGCTGGGAACATTTCATGTAAAGACATCAAGACCTGTTACAGAAATAGAAAAAGAAGAGGAAGAAAAATAAGCAAAACTGAAAATAAATTCAAGTTTTCTGGGATCACCCAGGCAACAACCACTGTTTCAATAATTAAGAACTGGATTCATCTTACCTAGCTTTTCTTAGTTTCTTTAAAAGTTAGTTGTCTGATCTCAGTCACCCAGGCTCATTTCAATCCCCACAAAGAGAAACAGACATACTAGAGGATAATTCACCCAATTTAAGCAACTCCATTAGAAGTAGATTAATTGCTTCTGAAGGTGTCTCTCCTTGTCAACAAACCCTACAGCCTATAGAAGCATAACAGAATGCTCAGGAGGACAAACACATGGAGAACTAAACACAATTAATGTGCAAATATCATTGAAAAATTCTTGGATTGTAGTTATCCTTTTTAATAGAGAACTGGAATCTACCAAAGACAGTTGCAGTGCACATGATATAATTATAGAAACAATCCCTGTAACTCAGCATAGAAACAGACCTTAACAATGACTGTTGTATTTAGAGAAGAAGCATTCTGCAGAGCCTAACTTAGACATGAAGTCACCTACATTAAGTAAGGAAAAAAGTGGTTTCTGAATGTGAAAATCTCTGTTACTCAGCAGCTACCACAAGATTATTCTTCTTGCACTGAATCTCCATAACTACGCCTATAAATCACAGTTAGCAATACATAATGTGGCTCAAAGCTTGTCATATGTTTCCAATACCACCATGAGATTGGCACATCACCTGAAGACCTGCATCACTCTGAGATCATGATTTCAGACACCCACATGCTCCAGTGATAGATACCAGTAAGAAACAAATGACAACTGCATTCCTGTAGTATGATGAGAATGTCAACCACAAGGGTAAGACATATGTGGGCAACCACTTTCATCCCAACTGACCACAGCTATGATGAATAATATTAGAACATACTAAGACTATTGCTGAAGTGCAAAGCAGATTTATTTGACCTTACTGTTCTATGGTATATTAAATAGATAAATATGAGTGTGGAGTAGAGGATTCAAACATGATGATCTTGAGTATTTACTCTAATTAACAACAGTACATGCACAACATAGAGGTGAGCAGTACACTAAAAAAAAGGGGAGGAAGGAAGGGGGAAGGCAAAGATTTACTAAAGAAAGTAACCAAGGAAGATGAAACTTGTACTGAAGAAACCAAGGAACATCATAAGCATAGCTTCTGATAAACTCTTTGGGTTGATACTTCTGCTGTTCTACTATGACTAAATTTTTCTAAAGACTAGTCTTACGGCTTCACTTTAATTCCGTTTAATAGACTGTACCTTAGAATACAGAAATACCTAAAAAAATCTTTAAAATAACAATCTACAGTTATATATCATTTTCCCTTCTTTTTCTGCTCAACAGTTCTCAATGACTGCATTTGTATCAAGGTCTGTGATGAATGTTATGTATTTTTCCAAAACTTTCAGATCAATTACATTTGTATGGGCAGTTTCTCTTATTTGCAGCAGATGTGTGAAGTGAATCAAACTGTTACTAGTGGATAAGTGTACATCCTACCAAGATGAAGGGATTCTGCATCTATCAGCTACCTTTTACATCAGTGTCTTAATGTATTTATTCTTATAAGAGAAAAAAATCCAAGTATACACTCACAGGAGTATTTTTATGCATCCCAAGTATTTAGCATTTCCTACCAGTACCTTCTACTGCAAACTAATTACAAAACATCTGTGTAAGTGCTTAGGAGATCTTTTGTAGTGTTTAATGAATTTTACTGGTTTGTTTCCTGAATTATTATCTCACTAATAAAGGCAATTATTCCACTTCCCTCTATTTACAACCACTGTGTATACTAGTGTAAACAGCTACTTTAAAAATGCTCTTCCAGATCATGTAGTAATTACTTTGCTCCTAGTAACTCTGGCATTAGATTCTCAAAGTACATTCAAACAAACACACATTTGAATGTACATGTGTTTTATCCAGCACGGGGAGTTTTTTCAGTTATTAATAAAATGACTCAGCTATTCTTGTCAGTTATCACAAAAGAATAAACTTATTAATGCACACTATTTCCCTACACTTTTGTTTTCAGGTGAAGAGGTCATCAAAATGAACATACAATGGCAAACCTGCATGTGTGCAGCCTTGCCTTGCATTACTGTACCTTTATATAATTATCACTTCAATAAAACACCTCTGCATGCTGCTTGGAAAGTGAACCACCAAACCAGCTATTCCGCACCTGAAAAACCGCGCTGAACAAGGAATAAAAAACACGGCGAGCATAAAGATTTCCTGTGCACAGATCTGACAAGTGGTGCTCAGTCCTTTTAATGGGGTAGGCCACATGGACAAGACAAAGCCAAACAGGAACCACACATGCTGTAGCCCCTCTTGTCACACAACGTGCCTGTCACACACTCAATGTGCAGCCACATCAAGCATGTGTGTATACATATATATATATATATATATACACTTACACACACTCACAGAATACATAAATAACAGTGTACAGGTAAAGTGATGTGTGTATATATAGCAATATATACGTATAGTGATAATACTCTATTAGAAAACAGTCTCAAAACTATTCCAAAAATTAGAAAAAAAATTTATGAAGCAGAAAAAACATCTCAAGACTCTCACTGCACACACACCCACACCCACACCCACACATATATGTGTTAAAACTGCCTGGAGGGAAATGTTGTATAAAGATGTCCAGTACATGGACTTTCAGGACTTGCTTTATTCCAAGAGATTTACCCTTATTACATGCTTTAAAACAAAAAACATCCATGTCCTATGATGACTTATTTTAACAGATCTAGCTTTAGAATAAGTCATACATGAGAGATTAGAATTAGAAGAACTCAGTGGCAAAAAGCCAATTAAACCTAGCAACTGTCATCAGGAGACTGACCAAGTATTAGAAATCCAGGCTAGAGCAACCCATCCTGTTCTACCCACAATATTTTGGAAGTGTTATGAATCTGAGTAAGTTCTGGTTTTAAGTGAGCTCAGTGGATTGAATCACTATATATAGATACATTCCACGTCCAGTGAAACTGATCCATTTCCTTTTTCCATCCAGAAACCCATTTCAAAATACGGATGAGTAAAATTCATCCTACCCATAAGCAGTTTACATTTATCCATGCTCTAAAGCAATTACCATTGCACCACACAGAAACACTTCTCTGCAGTTTAGATTTCTGGAGTTCACAATAACGTTTTGATGGTTAACTCTTCTCAATACACATCCCAATTAAAAAAAAAAGAAATTAAAAATAATTACACTTATTAGTTGATTTGTTATAACCTGAACTTGGGATTCTAAGTCTGGTCATGTCTTAGCAACCTTGTAATTTCTTAAGTAGGAAGACAGATGGGTAGAAGTTGATATTATTTCTTCACTGAGTTCAAGATTAAGAAAACCTTTAGAAGACGGGAAGTGGAATGATATGAATATGATGGGTTTCATATATAAAAACAAAGAAGAGACTTATATCTGAAATCCAGGTCCTGTTCAGTGAATGCAAATTGAGGATGCAGCACCGTAGGAAACTAGATTCTCACACAGCTGATGAAAAAATATCCAAAAAAATTATTAAAAAGAGCTTAACCTGATAGTTTACATTTGAATTCACTTGTTTCTAAAAATGTGTATAAAACAATTGTATTGTCTACTTTAAAGATTCTGTCATAGTTGCATAGTTATCTCAGACCTGAGGTGCAAGTACCACAAGATAAGCAACACAAACCAGGTGAATTCTCAGGAGTGGTACTGAATAGCAGAACATGTGGCTCCCAAGATCATTTGTTACATACATCACACAATGTATCGAGTCCTCTGATATATCTCCTCACCCAACAATGTCCCAGATGGCCCAGCCACCAAATGTTCAGATACAAAATCAAAGAATATGTCAAAGTCTGCTTCTCCATTTTTGTAAGTCAAAGCAGTAATAAAATAATCCAGTCAATATTTAAGATATTCAGCCCACAGTAATTTCAAGCAGTCTTGGTGACTGCATTAATATAGGCAGTCTTTATACATTTCTTTGAATAGACTCACAATACTATTTATCTAACATCAGAATCAACACTGGGCTGCTGTTGTCAGGTCTTTTTAAAAGATTTTTGGTTTTCAACAAAAATGCAGATATGGACTTGCATAAACATTTACTTGCCAGTCATTGTTCTTGCAATGGGGAAGCAGCTTAGGCTGGTAATGGAATATCAAGTATGTATACTGACAGATCTTGCATGCAAAGAAAAGTGCACCCCTAACCTCTCAAAAACCATAAGAATCTGCTTTAAAAAGGATCAAAGAATAGCTGAAAGCAATGGAAAAAAATCTCATCTAGTTCTATGGTTCTTTTGAAGCAATTGAGCAATTCCACAGTTCCCATGTGATTTTCTGGAAATACATCTATTTCAAGTATCTTTGACAACTAGGAACTTTAAACACTATTTCCGCTCTTCAGAAATACTGAAAGACATTTGTCCTACATCTGTTAAAATACAGATCTTTAAGAACTTACCACAAACATTTACAGATTCCTACAGCGCCATTAGCATATTTATCTGAGCTGCATATTAAACAATGCAGTATTGAAAATTTTAAGTTTGCTGTTGAGAAAAGAAATACTAATGAATGGAGAAGCTCCTATATAATCCTACATAAGATTATCCTAATAAATGTAAGGATATAAGATAGATACTCAAGCCTATGCAAAAAAAAACCCACTTCATCCTCCAATGTTAATTCTCAAGAGAAGTTACTTCATGAATAGACATTTTCTCACTGAAAGAAAATTAATATAGACCATAAAGAATCTCTGCATATTGCACAAAGTCATTCCTACCATGAATCTCCCCCTTTAGTATATGACCCACATACCAAGACAGGGGGATTTTTATAGACCCCAGTGCTGGTCAAGGCCTTGCTGAAGTTGGTGTACAGTTGTTCTGAAACATTTTCACTGAGCTACACTGTAAAAGCTGCAGTATTTGTGCTGGTATGCTGGATTGGAATAACACAGTCAGCTCTAAGACAGTATCCTTTAAATACTGGCCACAATATTTTTTGAATGAATTACGTATTTCTATTTTGGCAAAAGTGGATTTTTACAGCTCACATCAGTACCATCAGAAGTACAAAGGTATCAAATTACACATTATACTAAACAGCTTCCAGTAAGCATAAGTCATACTGCAAAAAAAATCTGCAATCATTATTTGCATGTACAGACACGTTACCAATTGAAACATTAGATGTTTTATTAAAAAGATTCAAGAAATTGTTTTATAAATGTATATTTTGTACACAAGCTTTTCTTGTGTTCGCATTCACAGTGCAACAAGTGTTAAGCAATCCAAGAAAGTGAAACCAAAAAGAAATGGTGCAACTGTCCAGAACTACTCTCTTTCTCAGGAAACAAAGCAAAGACATGGTGGAAGCAGAGGCCTGGGCTCCTCTGTTTTTTCAGCTTTCTTCACTCTCCAATGGTTTCGTTAGACAAGGAAAGCTAATGCACAAGATGAATCAGAGTCACACAGCTGTTTCTCAGTTCCTCTTGGTCAGCAGAAAAGCTCTGTGCCTCTAGCTCACCATTGCCATTTTGCTGAAATACAGGGGCTGGGGAGCCAGGTAATCAACAAGCCCTCAGTATTAGGTACCGCATCTGGAGCAAAGACTGAATCACACTGTAGTAAGCACCTCTTTGGATAATCCACTGTATCACAGCTCAGATCCAGGCTTACACACTTCACAGTTCTCCTGCTATTTTCAGTGTGAAAATACTTAATTTTGGTGTAATTTCAATTCAATAGAGTGCTTTTGGGGACCTATCTTAAATTTTTGCATTCACATAAGACCATAATAAAGAACAGTTACAAGGAAGCTGTTCACTAATTTGTCCCACTGAGCAGAACTGTCCTGAAATTTCCAACAGCTTTCTGTTTTATTCAAAACAGAGTTAAATGTTTAAACGATGATAATAAAATTTACCAATGCCATCTTCACATCTTAACAGATTTACTTTACTAGTGGAGTCAAAAATTAAATATACAAATAAACTGCTACATAAGTTAACACCCTTTAAAGCAATCTGGAATGCTGCTAATTAAAGCAGGATTATATTATACTGTCTCTTCCAATAATTCATAATCAGGATTTGAAATTTTTTAATATATAGCTCTGCAGATGCTAGAAGTTTACATGAGAACAGAACACATTGAGACAAATTTGTTTAAGAAAAATCTTTCAAGCACTTCTAAACCCAGAGAAGTCCCAGAGCCAAAGCATGCTGGATCAGGAGAGAAGTATTGCTACATGCTCGTGCCATTTGTGCAAGTCCTTCCCAGCCATCTCACTAGGCCAGACAGATGTTTCATCTACACCAACACTTACGGAAAGGCAACAATCCACTTCTCCCAAAACAATTTAAAGAAAAACGTTTAAGCCATAAAATATCTCTCAGACCAAATGCATAACCCAGTTAAGATCTAAACCTTCTACTATATAAAACAAAAGCATCCTTCTGTATTACTGTATTTAAAAGAAGTTATGATTATTCAATTAATTCTTTTGAAGAATCAAACTTTCTTCACTCCACAAGACAAGATGACTGTGAGGAGGAAAAGTGGTAATATCCACTAAGAAAAGCAGCCACCACACCTTGGAAAAGACCCAGCATTGGTTCTTGGGGTTTGCTGGGGTTTGGGTTTTTTTGGTTTCTTTTTTGGGGAAGTGGGGGTTGTTAGGGTTTCGATTGGGGTTTTTATACAATAAAAGAATTAGAGTAACAACAAAGATTTTAAAATTAAACAGTACAGCAAATTTCCTAAAAGTTACATAAAATGTTACTGAATGATTTTTTTCTCTTTTCCTCTCTTCTTCAAACAGCGTATCTTTTCGAGACTGCATGATGAAACTAAACAGCCACAGCTCTACAGGCATCCTAGAAACCTGAGGAAACTGGCTGTTATCTCCAGTACATTTGAAAATTCATGGCAATGAGGTAAAGACCCAGTCTGGTCTTTACTGGAAAATGGGAAACATCACTCTCAGTTTTAAAAAGAGGAGAAAGGAATACATACGGAGCTGCAGACTGGTGAGCCTCACCTCTGTGCCTGGGAAAATCATGGAGCAGAACCTCACAAGAGCAATGCTGAGGCACGTGCAACACAACGACGTGATCCAAAACAGTCAGCATGGCTTTACTAAAGGGCAAGTCGTGAAGTCATGCCTGACCAACAAAGTGGTCTTCTCTGATGGAGTGACTGCAACAGTGGACAGAGGAAAAATGGCTGATGTCGTCTACCTGGACTTCTCTAAGGCCTTCAACGTGGTCTCACATTAATATCCTTATCTCCCCATTGGAGAGACATGGATTTGAAGGCTGGATGGACACATGTGGTCAATGGCTCTATGTCCAGGTGGAGGCCAGTGACAGGTGGTATCCCTCAGGGCTCTGTTTTGGGACTGATGCTCTTCAGTATCTTCATCAATGACAGGGAGTGGGATCAGGTGCACCCTCACAAAGTTTCCAGATGACACAAAGCTGAATGATGTCATTGACACAACGAAGGCAGGATGACATCCCAAGGAACCTGGAAAACTTGAGAAGTGGGCTCCTGGGAACCTCATGAAGTTCAACAAACGCAAGTGCAAGCTGCTGCACCTGGGTCGCGTAATACCAGGCCCAAGCACAGACTAGGAGAAGAACTCATGGACACCAGCCCTACCCAGAAGGACTCGAGGGTTCTTGTGGATGAAAGACCAGACATGATCCAACCTCATCCTGAGCTGCTTCCAAAGCAGCGTGAGCTGCAGGTCAAGGGAGGGGATTCTGCCCCCCTACTCTGCTTTTGTGAGACCCCGCCTGGAGCACTGGGGTCCCCAGCATAAGAAAGACATGGACCTGCTGGAGCAGGTCCAGAGGCCACCAAGATACTCAGAGAGGTGGAGCACCTCTGCTATGAGGAAAGGCTGAGAGAGCTGGGGTTGTTCAGCCTAGAGGAGAGAAGACTCAGAAGAGACCTCACTGGAATCTTTCAGTACGTATGGGAGCCACAAGACAGCTGGGGAGGGATTTTTTACAAGGGCATATAGTGACAGGACAAGGGGAAACAGCTTCAAACCAAAAGAGGGCAGGTTTAGATTAGATATTACAAAGTCTTTTACATGACTGATTTATCTATGTAACACTTAATATGAAACCAGATTGAAGCAAATCTTTTGCATACAAGTATGAGTGTTTAATATTAAGCCCAATCTTTAGAAAGAGCAGGCAGATTTTCAATGGTCAAATTTGCTAATCTATCACACTATGGCTCTCCTTGATCCCTCCAATACAATTTTTAAGTAATTCCATTTTTTTCCTGCAATGTAGCATCCTAATTCACAACCCAAAAAAGATGTTTATTGTAAATAGTTGGGAAAATAGCATTATTTGAATTCCTGTTAAAAGACACCCTGTCGGTTGGGAAAAATGAAATACCTGAATTGTGCTGTACTTCCTGTGCACAACAACTAAACAATGTTGCCCAGTATCTGTTCACAAACACAATGTTTTCTTTTCTAATTTCAAAAGTGGCAAAGAATTGTCATGCTTTACCTGTGATTTCATCTCATAAAGTGTAGCATCCTCTGGAGTTAATTGAAGTGCTTCATCCCACTTGACAAGAGCCTCTCTGTACCTGTAGTCAAAACAACATTACAGAGTCAACATATTTAAAGGGACTGGATATTTCTATTTGTATCCTGACATTATCCTAAATAAAGTGCCAAGGCATATGATCAGTATTAATTCTTTTTCTAATTACTTCCCCATAAGATATACTGAACTGTTTTCAGGAATTGGGCATTTGTTGTTCTGACCAAATGGATGCTACAGAACTGACCTCAAGTGAATTTACAAGGCAACATTTACAAGGAAACCTGAGGCAAAGCTTAATGACTTAAAACTAAAAATCTTGAACTCAGTCCAATTCCCCTCATTGTCAAAATGATCCTTAGCCAGGCATAAAGAAATATATTCTGAACCCTACACACCATGATACAGTTACAATTTAAAATTTCTTTTCATTCTAAAAAGCCTACATTTCTGTACTGTAACATAATGTAAGAATCTAAAGACACATAGATAACTTTGGTATATAAATATAAGAAGGAGGTTGAAAGTAAACAGCTATACTGAAATCACCCAATTTTGGGAAAGCATACACTATGTTGCTCTTTCCTAGGAAAAAGAACAAAACAGAAGAGTTGACCAAAACCAATAAAAGTAGCTTTTTGTCTTGAACAATGAGGTAAAACTTGAATCACAGTGTAACAGAATAGTGAGATGCAGTTACAGATGTGCAGTCTTTCAGCCCTGCAGGTGGCCTTTTATCAACAATGAGTCTGTGGGGTTATCACGTGTTCTCTGAAAGTGTTTCAAAATCCACATTTTGTGGGAACGCCTGTATTTATATTAATTACACTGCACAGGTATGAAAACAGTTACTCCTGGGAGATACACATCCTTCAACTTTAATACAGTGTAGATAAAACTACGGTAATTTTCACACGAAATTCATATGAAACAGTTTTTCTCTTCCCCTACTCGCCATTCTTCCTTCCCATTCCTTTCCCCATTTTGCAATCCTCTAGGTTGTACTACACCCCCACGTTTTCCAGAGCAGTCATATGAAGACTTCAGAAAGTTCTGAGCCAACTTGGAATAGAAAAACAGAGTGGAAAAGCAATGCAACCGAAGTCAAACTCTCACTATGATTCCGGTATTATTAGTTTGCAAATTACACAAGTAAGTGTGATGTTTGAGTGCTAAGCAAAGGATGTTTCAATAAATTTTCACATTTCCTCCAACTTCAGCCACCTGCTGTGCATTTTTCTTCTCAGTTCATTCCCCAAGGGCGGGTGTTCACCCTAAAGAAAACATGACATTTTCCACATGCATCAGTAGAAGCCTCACGCCGTTATTTACTTAGTGCAGACTACTTTTGGAGCAGAAGATTACAGTTTAGTTCAACACTTAGCACAGACCTTCCAAATAAAGCCTGCATGAGTAAGGGTCCTCAGCTCAGTTAGGCGGTGTCCTGGCCATGCAGAAAGGTGCAATGTTGTGAGTACAGCAAAAAAAGTTTAGTACAAAAGGGTTTTGGAAAACAGAGCAATTACAGTAATAACATCATAACCAGAAAGGAAGGAACAGCACTGGCATTCTGCAAGTAAAAAGATGCAACACAAAAAGTTGCATTTCAGGAGCCTTCATGTTTACTTCTATGAAAGGAACGTAATTGTTCAAAGCACCAATCTGAATGGGATAAAAACCCATACCAAGAACATGCTGCCTCTGAAAGAAGGGTCAAATATAAGCTAGTATTTCCCCAAATCCTGCTGGGCTTTGCTAGCAATTTGTCAACAGTCTGCCAAGAGAATAAAGATGGACAAGGGAGAAGTTGCACATCCACAGAAACACTATGCTGCATGCGTTCTGTGTGTGAACAGCAAATTACGTAACTCTGACTGTGAGCCTCAGAAAGCATGATCCAAGAGAAGGGACAACAGAAAGCCAGAATCACCTCCCAGACTAAGAACACAACAGCAGAGGGCTGGAAGAGGAAAAGTTCCACCTACTAAGGAGACTGACTGCTGACTACCAGCTTACAGTGTGGAGATACCCACAGACCTGTGAAATAGTCATCTTCTCAGTACATGTATTTTCCTGAGAGAAAGTCTGATAAAACATTTCTGTTCTATTTTAAATACTCAGAAGAAAAGATGTGTCTATTGCTGCTCCAGGAGAAACTAAGGACACTGTTCTTACTAAGAGAAAATAAGCCATGCTGCTTGCTCTAGTAATGCAAATTCAGGAAAAATCCTTTGTAAAAAGATAGTCCATTAATCAAAGAATGTTCTACCTCATTCTTCTGATGGAAAACATAAAAGATTATATTAAATATTGAATGTCATACTGAAAGATTCCTAGGGATATAAGATACAGTTGCAAAGTCAATGTTCCAGTAAATGCTTTATGAAAACCATAAACCTTGGCTGAAATAAGAAGGGAGTTAACACACTGGTAGAGTTGCAAAATATATAATTTAAAAAACAGATCATTTTACTGTTTCTCAGAATCCTTTTTGAGCTGAACTGTACAGCTTTATCACTGTACATTACCACTGTGAGGAGAACTAGTTTTGAAAAGGAAAGTTTTGATATAAATATGACATCTGCTTAGGGCTTGGAGCATCTGTCATATAAGGGAAGGCCAAGAAAAACAAGACTCTGCAGCCTGGAGAAGGGGAGGCTCAAGAGGAATCTTACCAAGGTGCAAAATTACCCAAATTGGAAGTGGGGCAGAGAGTTCAGAAGATGGAATCAGACTCTTCTCAGTCATGCCCAATGACAGGACAAGAAGCAATAGGCACAAACCAAAGCACAGAAATTTCTGTTTAAGCACATTTCCATCACTGGAGATATCCACAATGCAACTCGACAGCATCCTGAGCAACTCACTGTAGTTGAACTTGCTTCAAGCAGGAGCCAGAGTAGAAAAATCTCCTGGACTTCACTAGAATTATATTATTTGCTAAGGTATCATACATGATTTAAGATAATAATATCTCTTGGCTAAATGAAAACAAATTTTAAGCAGAATATAAACTGACAAAAAATAGATCCATTAATTTTTGGATTTCTGGGATGGCTATATAAATTTATCTATTGTAGCAGTAAAATCACGGGATACTAACAATGGACATAGCCTGTTTTAATCGATTATAAAAACAGTATTTCCAGAAAAATTAAAACCCTTATGCATATATACATTGTAACTAAGCACCCAAACAGTAATACAAAGCATTTTTAAGAAAAGATTACACTATTTTGAAATATACAATTCCATTTATGTGAGTACACAGATACAGTACACTTATCTACCTACAGTGATTTCAGCTAAGTAGCATACTTCCCTACAAAAAATCATACAGCTACAATCAGAATTTAATTAGCATTTTCTCGTCTTTATTGTAAAGCTGTAAAAAGGAATAAATTATTGACAACTGGATACATCTGAAATGGCTTCAGCGTACAAGACCTGATGGATTTAGACATTTTTTATTTAACAGCACATGAAATCCCATAGCTCCCCTAAAGTACTAAAACTGCTCTCTTCAGACATGCTACTGACCATCTGGGAGCTGCAGAAACTTGGCACGTTTTTCTACAGCTTGCCAAACTTTTGAAACAAACATCTCATGCTTACACTTCACTTTTTCAACACCACTTCTGGGAAAACGGGATCTCTTGAACTCTTAAACAAAATCATTAAAACAAATTTAAAAAAAAAATGTTTGAGGCATCTTGGTAAAAAACCCAACATCCAAATTACACAAAGATCGATTTTTGAATTACATACATAAAATGCTAAAAACCATCACTACAGCTCATGCAGGATTTAGAGTCCTATATTTTTCTCTCAGGCTTGCTACAGGCTGATGCTTCAAGAACAGAGTGAGACAGGACATAATCAGAGTGCCACTGAAAATATCTTAAAATATACTAAAAAGAGGAGATGGTATCACATTCAGACAAAACGAGACACATCTGCAGGAGAGAGGCTAAGTACAGGAGTACAGTGTCAGGAGAAGGCATGGAGACACCTAACTCCTGGGATTTCTTTTAGACTTGGACTGATACTCCTACAATCACATAATGAGGATAATGAGGAAAAACACAGACAAAGCTAAGAAAAGGAAAGCAAAATTTTAACAGAATATGCCTAATTGTCAAAGATCCCTATCACAGAGGAGGAACATGAATAGTCTGTGGCCGTCAGCAACACCATCAAGAACAATTTTAACCTAGTGCAGGGTCAAATTCTGAGTTTGCTGGAAACCAGAGAAAAAGAACACTCGTCAGTAATTATACAGAGTACATAAAAAGAGAAACGAAAATTCAAGCAGAAGTTGATTATAGGAATAAACTTCCCTTTTTAAGCTGGGAGATGATGCAGGGCTAGACTCTGGGAGAAAAGATTCAAAAACAGCTGAATGAGGAAAAAGGAGAATGAACGTAACATGGCTCTTTTGTGTATAACAGCTCTGGATTTCTCTAACACAGCCATGTTTTCACAGCAAAGTACTTCCTCTGCCGGGGGTGAGGAGGAAGATGTACAGCACTTTGTAGAAGCATTTAGAGAAGAACAGTGCATAAATAAGGAGCAAGAAGCTGTTTGCTTAAATGCACACAGAAAATTCATGTCCACAGCACATTTAGACTGATAAAAGTCATGGGATTGGTACACCTTACTGTAGTGCTTCATGTGTTCAAAATGTTCTTTTGAAGTCTTATCAACTTCTCAATTTTTTGTCAGACAATTCCGACAACTGTTGGTGAATCATGATCACTAGAGCACAAAAGTATAGCTATTTCGGGGTAAAGTGTCAAAGGTGGTGAAGTGTGACTTCGGATTATGTACGGAGCAAACAACTGCTTTACTATCCACTACAACTTTCAATAAAATGTTTTAATTTAACAGTGTCAATTAGGTGTGACTGCCCAAGAGGTTCATGGCAATTCTTCAATGGCACCTGACCATACACGAGGTTTTACCCCACAGTAAAACTCACTGCAGCTACCCTTTGAGAAGGTAAACTATTCTGAATTGACAGTGGGGGAAAACAGCATGCACATACCTGAAGTACATAATTTCACAGCCTACGTATTCAGAGTTACTACTCTTGCACATATTAGACCATTCAAATTCAGGTCGTTGACACCTGGACACTAGTAGTGCACATAGTGAAAATAAGTCTGGTTCATACAGCAAACACAAAGCTCTTTTGTATGTACATCAGCTGAACATACCATGATATTAAATAGCTACACAAGTATTTCAAAGAGACTTCTATCTCTTAGAAACATCCACAGAAGAACAGACAGGAATTACCATTTCATCATGTGCCAAAAGTAATTATCATCTATCATCCCAATGAACTACAAGATCAAGTTTTTGATGTAAGTTCCACTCACCAGTTTCCTAATTTTTATTCCAGCCACAAATGTAAATATGGCTAATTTATATCACTGTAACTATTAGGCAAATGCAGTTTTGAAACTACCTTTGTCAAAGAAAAAAGCATGAAACGCAATACTGGAGAAAGATGAATGAGTTCATACCAAAAAGCAAATACGCAAAAGCAAAAGCCACAGAATCAGGATTCTGGTACCATCTCTGACAGGCACTCTCTCTCAGACGGGAATAACATTTAATTTCCTCACATATGATATGAAAAAGGAGTCTCAAAAAAATTATTCACTACTATTTCACAATCATTTTTTTAAGACACGGGAATGGAATATATTGCAGTAAATAATTTAAGTGACAAGTAACAGAGGAAATGGGGAGTGAGCAACCCTGTCTTTCACAAATACATTTCATACTCAATTGTGAGCTGAGGGCTCTGCTACCTTTGACTTATTTTAGCCCAGTCTTTACAACCTGGTCAATTGCTGTTTCATAGTCCACCCCACTCAGAGATACTGCACTTATCTGTAAGCAGACAAGAAAATCAGCAACACAAATGCAACACATCTAGGTGCTAATAAAATCCTTTGCAGCTAACTTCCACAACCACTTCCATTCCTGGGCCATCAGTGTGTGCAGTTTCAGGGCTTTGTCCCAAAAGGAGGCTTTGGGAAACATGTATGTATGCGCCTACATTTGAGTTTAGTCTTCAAAAATGATATCATTACTTAAGCTCTGACTGAAGAGAATTACACAGCTGGTTAACAAGCGAGTTCAAAGCACATGTTTTTCTTTTAAAAAACGTTTTCTATACCGGGAAAGAGAACAAGTTACATATTACTAAACAAACTCTTAGTTAAACACACCAATCACATGCAAAATTCTAGATACTGGACATTTTACAACTTTGTTT
Source organism: Gymnorhina tibicen (assembly GCA_013399875.1). Lineage (NCBI taxonomy): Eukaryota > Metazoa > Chordata > Aves > Passeriformes > Artamidae > Gymnorhina > Gymnorhina tibicen. The sequence continues at coordinate 401,906 of VXAZ01001320.1, forward strand.
CCAGCCATGCTGCAGATTCCCCCTGGACTTGACACTGTTAGTTCATATTTTTCTCTCAAAATATAGATTTAATAGATAAGACAGAGGAATTTACTTACCCGCAATAAGATTACATCATGATGACCATCAGAAGTGCTAAAAAATACACTGCTAATCATCTGCGGTAGTCCTGAGAACTTGGTACCGTAATTTTTAAGTGAGAATAGCTAGTATCTCAAGTTCTCTCTACAAGGTGTTAACTCAGACACAAGAGCATTATTTGGAGTGGAGGAAAGGAACTCCAGGAAATTATACTTCTTTCAATTAAGTGGTTTTGCTGGTTTAGTTTCGTTACAAAAAACACAACTTTTCAATCAGAAGTGACTACTGTCACTGACTGCATACCTGATTAACTACAGAAATATTAACAGATAGACTGCGGTGAGAAATATTTAGGTTTTTATCATGTAAAAATTTGAAACTGCAGTATGGATAAATGTCTGAGTTTCAGGAAGAGACAAAATAAGCTACTTCTACCCATATCCTATTAACACCAAGCTATCAAGTAATTACAAAATAGAACACAAAGATGTGTAAAAACGCACACTGAAATATCTTAATTCACCAGAGAGCACACAACATTTGAGAACTTCTTTACAGACAGGCAAACCTTTTACCTGTATTTCTCCAATATCTACAGCTGCAAGTTATGTAACATACCTGTTTCTATTCAGCAAGGCAATGCTAACAACAGACTTGTTGATACAGAGGAAACAACAGCTATATTCACATGCTGAAAGTCATATCAGAGTGCTTAAGAACAGAAATTGTCAAGGCATTCCACACCACTGAGAAATATTCTCACACAGAAGAACATTTAGTATGTCATATAACTAGCGTTCATTTATGAACATTAAAAAGAATAAATATAAATTACATTCATATAGTTAAAATCCAGTTTCAAATGCTTTTACGTTCAGCATTAGATTCAGATTAGACCACAACTGGTAAAAAGACAACTTTTAAGAATCCCTCTATGGGGTCTAAAAGCTGCTTTCCAACCATCTATAAACATGTGGGGTGCTTTGTTAAATACCAGACTTGTAATTTAACATAATTAAAATCAGGTTGATTATAATTTTACAGGCGAGAGCTCTGTAGGAAGCCCAAATAAACAGGGACAAATATGAGCAGCATGGAAATACAAGCAGGAAATCAAGTTTTATTACACCTCAACCTGTTATTTTCATTATTTAAGCAGTAAGAACTGACTATTCTAACCATGCAACCCTCAAAAGAGAATTAATTGTATCATTTCAGTAAAATCAATTCACCATTTTACTATTCTAAACAGAAGCTGCAAATTAATATAAATCAAGTATCAGACATTGCAAGAGCTGTAGTATTTTAAGTATTCACAGAGAAGTAATGCATTCTTATTGCTGAAATGAAATTTTAAATAGAAAGCTTTAGTCCCTCAAAATAGTTTCAACAGTAGTTCCTCTGAAAGCAGCAGGAAGGAAAAAACTGTTATGCAGCATTTGAAGCAATATTCTAGTCTTGAGAACTACTTGTTCAGATACCCTTAGGACACACAGCAGTAGAGGCCAAAATGATAGATCTCTTTTGCTCTTAGCTGTGAAGGCATTTATTCCTTTTAAACTTTTAGTCATTTGTCCACACATGGCAGACAGCTCTCTCTTACTTCATGTTATGATCCTAATGGTTCTTAGAAATCAGACAGAAATATGACCCTAAGTCAACAGCACAAAAAAAAAAAAAATAATTCTGGGCTTTAAATAACAGCATTCCTCTATCTTTCTCAAAATTATTTATTGCCAAAATACGATGCTCAATGGCAGAGTATTAACATGACAAAACATTTTGGGAGAGATCATACAAGAAAAGCTATAGTCTGATCCTACTGTATTCTGATCAGTTCCATCTCACCTAGCTGACATGCTTTTTTCATCTGTGTTAAATAGTTTAATTTTGCTTCATTTTCTTTCTTTCTATAACTTAAGGCCTCTTTACAATGTTTGCTGATGAATAATAATGACAAAATTTATAGACAAAAACAGAGAGAAAGACAAAGATACAGGAAATGTATACTTCTCTATGATATTTTCCTACTTAAAAGGCAGTTTTTATTTTGTCATTTAAATTCCGGTAAGTTAAGTAGGCAGGTAGTCTATAAACCTCCCACATGGCTGAAACTATGAGAAAGTATTGATTTCAAATGATTATAAAGTATTAATGCAAATACTAGTCAGCAAAAGCCATGAAGTCTCCTGTAATAAGTGAAATATTGATGTGTAATAAACAGAACAACTTACCTACAAGGACATAATATACATATAGACAGACTGTATGGAGACTGGGTGTCACTACCTAGAATTAAGGAAACTATTACACTTTCAAATCTCAAGATAAGTAAGAACTCATCCACATGAAAGTGGCAAGAAGAGCAGCAACTCTTCACTACCAGCACGACAGCAACAAGGAGCTGTGGGCTTCACTGTCACTAGACAAAAATGTTCTGTAAAGGGTCAGATGAGTTAAGTTTGTGCTTCAAGTACCATGACAGAGCTGGTTAATCACTTACAATGCTGTTTCTACTGAAGTGAAACCTTACAGGAACCATTCACACTGATGGTTTTGGCTGGCACTGTCATTTTGCACACATAAAACAATGCCTGTCAAAAGAGAGGAACAGCAAGAAGTGTTGCAACTATCTACTTCAATATTTTTTCCCATACTACAGCATGCAATGCAAAATAAAACATCAAAGATTCAACAGAAGATTAACATATCAGATGTTTTTATCTGCATTGACTACTAGATAGGAATACTTGAGCGATTTCTTCAGCTTATCCCATGCTTCTGAATTCTAACTTGTAAAATTAATTCTTCCTCTTAGCCTGACTTTATGACTCAAATCCTATGCTCCACTGTCCTGGGTTACAGTGTATTCTATTACCATATTCATGAGCTGTTGAGACCAGGTGTAGCAATGTTCCTTGCCTCCTCCCTCCGGACTATCTCCTGTTAATGGGCCCATCAGTGCCTTGCCCCATGACTCACCATCCCAGTGTGAGATGCTCCGCCCAGGGGGAAGGAACCAAGCATTCCCACCTGGATAAAATCTGGGGTCTGGAACAGCACTAGAAGCCTTTTCCACTGGATTCCCAGAGGAAGACCAGACCCTTCTACACCACCACTGGACTTTCAGAGGAAGACCAGACCCTTCTACAGGATCCCTGCTTCAACAGAACCATCACTCCAGGAGGACTGCAGCCACCATTTAATCGGACTGCTACCACCACCCTGACCCGTCAGCGGGTCAGGTTGTACTCTGACTCTGTCAGTGGGTTGTTTTTTTTGTACTATTGCATTTATTTTATTTGTCCTATTAAATTGTACTTCTGACTTGGAGTCTCTCACTAGTTTGCTTTCAAACTAGTATATCCACCTAGCAGGAAACAGCTACAAAGAGTATGATGAGTTTTGAAAGATAGTACCATCAACAGATTCACAACACACTTTCAGAAAAGCAAGCAGGGCAACAGGCACAAGTTTGTTGTGATAATGCACAGGGCTGTACAGCATCTATAAACTGGAAGATTCCCTTCTGTGGAAAAAAGCCAAAAAGGAAGCAAAGTTTGATAGCGTCAGGGCTGCATTCTGGAGAATGGATCTGTGTCTCAATTATAAAAATACACTCTTTAACATATATTCTTTACTACCTTCTCTCTTTACATGTTAGGTAGATTACGCTGGTAAGATGAACATAATTAAGTCTGACTAACAAAAGCCTATCTCTCTACAATTCCTTTTCCTGAATTTGAGGAACGCTACCATCTACAAACTCTAACAGCACCAACAAATTTTCGTTAGACTGAGACATATACTACCTCACCTTGGTGGCTTTTTCCCAATTTTGCTCAAGAGTTATGATTTTTCTCTCTCAATCTCACTTTATTATCAGAATATAATGACCAAAACTAAGTAACCTGGACACCTTCACAATCAATTAAACTAAATAAAAACCAATATTACCCAGAAAAAAAGAGACAGATTAAAGGTTTTTTATACTTACATGATGCTCAATGTAATAATACCAATAATTTGCATAAAACTTCCTTAGGTTTTATTACAACAATTTATTCTGTAAATTAATTACGATATTTTAATTATTATTATTCAATTTTAGTATTAATTTCTTTCATTCTGTATACCAGCATCACTTCTAATTTTTTTCCAGTATTGCTTGCAATTCCTTTCTCACTTTTGAAGACCACAAAAGAAATCAGCTACTAAAATAAGTAATTTTTGAAACCTCACTCATTCATTCAATTCCACCCACAATACAGAAGTATCGGAATTCTGCCACATTTCTGAAAGGCAAACATCTTCCAGTGACTCTGCAACTTTCTGGTGAGTCCTCGAAAGCTGTTCTGCACTCTCACCTACCTCAATTTACTTTCTTGTCCCTGCTTTGCACCAGTATAAAGCTTTTGCTCCTTGAACCAAGTCAACAGCCTAATCCAGGTTATGACCTCTTCAAACAGTTTGTTTCAAACCACCAAGCAGCTCCCTGGTGTAATTCTCCATTTGGAAAATTACCTTGGAGAGTGTTACACTGGAGTTACACTGCAGAATTACTTTACCAAACAAGACAGCTGTTTTGACAGTAATGAAACTGAATGCATTATAAAAAAATGACATTTTACCAAACAGCATCCTATCATCTTCATACTCAAGCTCTGCAAAAAGACTTTCTAATCTGACAGTGACAGAAAGATGGTTTAATCAGCAGGGGCTGACTAAAACAAAGTTTATTTACAGGGTTGGAAAATTTTTATTTCAATCTCAGCATGTGATCCTTTTATGTACGCCTTTATGTACACCTTTTCTTTATCAAGCCCCTATTCGAGTCCTTTTTGAGGTCTCAATTAATATTAATCAAATTCAATCAGAAATGCTCTTTGAGGACTGGAAGTCAAAATACTCAACTGAATGACAAATCTATTTTAAAATATACAGTATTTCAAATATGTCCAGGAAAATAAATCATGTGTGAGCAACGCCAGGAAAGGCTAACCTTCTGGCAAACAGAAGAGCTTCACTCACAGCCTAGAATAAAACCAATACAAAAACATCTATGCCGACATCCAAATCCACTGAAGGTGAATTTATCATGACAAGAGCCTGTTTCCAGGAAAAGAAAAGTTTCTATTAAATCTTCCAGACAAATACAGCTTACTACAGAGAAGTCTAGGCTGCAGACGCCTTTTAGTAAGTTTATGCTATTCAACATATTTAACAGGTGTCTCCTATTTTTAACAGTAAAATAGGACTGTGGAGCCAGCTGAATACAATCCATTATTCACTGCCAAGATCTCTTATCCAAAGTCTGTAGCTGAAAAAACCCCTACAACTATGAACTGCCTTTTGTTTAAACATCATTTCCTGATTTTTGCAGAAGACAGAAAGCTTAAGCCATACATGGTCTACTACATTGGATTTCTATTACCAGCTGACAGGTCAAAGAAAAAACATTGGTTTTAATATTTGCCATCTAGCTGCTAGAGCCAGTAGAACTCCAGAGACTGGCATGAAAATATATCCAATTCATGTTAAGAATGGCAGCCTGTAAAAACTATTAAGTTTGAACTGGCTGCAAAATAGCAAACTTCTGTTCTTCAAAAAACCAAAATTTCTGTGACTGTTTTTCAGAAGCACGAAAAGAAAGGAGTCTTGCATTACTTCTTTCACTGTATGGTACGATTGTACTGGACAGCATTCATAGGTAGGAAGATATGGTTCCTGTCTAAAACCTTTGAATTACAGTATTTAAACACAATAATATAAAATTGAGGATGATACCATAAATACTGTGATTCTTCTCTTTGTGACTAGGACAAATGTACTGGTCACCCAAATGACTGTACTAAGAAAAATATACAATGTCTATCACCCATTTTGTATGGGTCAGATGGTTTACCAAGAGCACTTGACAATATATTTTAACATTTTTGAGTGTTAAGACTCTCTCTGCACCTATTCCGCATCAAAAAAGTGTACATTAGTTTGTACTGCTAAAATTGGAGAAAATAACTGCTAGTAAAGTCTCTATGAGCTAAGTAGAAGTAGTTTGTTCACAGTCTAATGATAAAAGTAAGACAATTAGACTCATTCAAAAACAGATGAGTGTTTTAAAAGTGTGAAAACTGAAGTCTGGCCTCCAAGTGCAAATAAATTCACAGATACTCATTTCAAATTTTAAGTGCAATACCGTAACATAACACAGGCAGCAACTAAACAATAGAGCATAAATGAAGTAACTTCTCTCCCTCTGTTGTTTGGCCACGCACTCCCATTTTTCTGGCAATTTTGTCAAAAGCATTTGTGAACCAGATCAGAAGCAGCTACCAGAATGACACTATTTTCCAGCCAGGCTTCGTCTCCCACTCCTGTGACTAACTGATACTTTGAGTTGGCTTCCCCCAGGGTAAAAACAAAAAAAATGGGACCATGATAAAGTGGTGGAAATGAAAGAGCAGCAGAACTGGATCACATTGACCCCCAACTCAATTCAGTTTACCCAGTGATGGAGCTGCAATTTTTGACCAGGTACTTCCAAACAACGAAAGCTAGGGAGAATGCACACACCAGCCCTCACTTTTGGCTAACTCAGCCCCGACACAATTTAAAAACTGTCTACAAAATTACTGCATTGTTAACTGCCATGCAAGAAAACCAACAGGACAAAAAGCAATAGAGGAAGTCAAGATACACAATAAATTAAGTTCTTATAAATTTGATGACCACATTTTACTATACAGGACCCTTCCAAGCAGTTATTGTTGTGGTAGTAGCTTATGTTATGAAGTCAACTCATTAACAACCATCAGTCCTACAACACCAAATATTTCCAGAATGTAAACTGTGAATGCACCACTCTCAATTTTCCCCATATGCTATTTGAGTTAACCCTTCAAAAGACCTGGCTGAACACGATGTTGTTGATAGAGGGTTTTTATTCTGTGTCTTTACTGCCAAGTATCCTTTTCAGTTTAAGGATACTTTCACAATATGCCACAGGATATGGAGGACACCATTTAGGGAACTAGAAGACAAGCTGACATGTATATAGGAACCAAGATCTTACAACAAAATACACTGCCATCTCCTACTTCTGTAGAAAATCACTGAACCAAATGGGCAATTAAAATCCCTTAAATTCAGTACATTTTAATTACAATTTACATGTTAGAACAATTTAATGTTGTACATTTTAATGTACAACAGGTACACATCATATTCAGTAAGGATCACGCATGGGATACTAAATTACTATTTCAAAATTAAATTCCATGAATGACAGAGACAGTTAAAACAATAGCAGTGGAGGGGGATATTATCTTTGTCAGCAACAATAACTAGACTTAAAGAGCAACTGGACAAAGATATTAAATTAAGAAAGCACTTAATTTTTTTTCCCTGCTGCTTCCCCTATGAAGGGAAATAATATTATGAAAAAGTAATTTCTAAACGCAAAGGTTTTATTAATCAAGTTTTTACTAGATGTATGCAACTAGATGTATTTAACGCTAGATCTGGACAAAAAGCAAAACCACAAAACTGTCACTTTAAAAAAATGAGATATGATCATATTTTACAGTATCCATGTTGTAATACATGATACAATTAATACAGGGGATCCTACAAAGGATGCGGAAAAGGCCCCAGTTTGTATTTCTCTATAAAAAGTGCTTAGATTATTAATGTAAATTACTAGGTTTTGCTAAGTTGTATTATACTAGGGATATAAATAATAGAATTGCCTACATTTGAAAGCTGCACCATTAGAATGCCTAGCTGAAGTTACAGGCAAAATCTCTTACGCTCAAGCATGTTCTTTAACCTGCTAGGTAGACTTTTGTATCCAAGTATTCTCACAAACCTCTAGCTGCCATCTACCAGTACAGACCTGCCAGCAGAAACTGGTTTTTGCAGGATGGCAGTAGTGCTGGCTATACTGCCACCATGTCACCTATTTTAAAAGATGCTCCCTGTCTCAGACAGTTTATCACAATAACATGCAGGAAGAGAAAAGGAATGAATACATGAAGACAGTTTCAGTAATCAAGCCAACTGTGAGAGAAACTCACACTGAAGCACTTCACCTCAACACAGCACCTGGAAGAGAAAAAAATGCACCAGTAGCACTCTGCTATATCCACTCAGTGTCCCTTATACACAGCAGAAGGTTGTAAGTGTTCATGTGGGAAAATATCTCAAAGACTGGTGGCATAGACACATCAGTTTCAAGGAAAATCACAGACTGCCAGAAAAATTAAGTGAAAAAAGGTGGAGTTGATTACTCCACCTTTGTATACTTTACAAGGCTAGAAATACGCCAGCCCATGCGCTTTCACATATTGTAATTTTTCAAGCAAAGCTATGATAATGAGTGATAAAAATTAAATGCAAGATATTATCATAATGAGTAACAAAAATAAAAGTAATGTGATATCAATATTTATATTTTAATATTATTTATTTACAGTCCATTAAGTTATGTAGTTAAGAAGTACCACAGAGGTATTCTGGGATTAGATGCAACTGTCCCTACTGGGTCATAAACAAAAGTTGTCTGGAAAGCATGCTAGAAATGGGACAAAACAAGAGAAGCAGCAAGCAACATAAAAATTTAGAAACTATTGAGTACTGCTTATAAAAATCTGAGACAAGTATTCATTAGTTTCCAGTAACTCCATATACATAGAAGGGATAGGAAAAAAGTAACTGGCAGGCATGAATCCCCTATACAGAGACATTAACATATACATCAAAAATTAATACATACTGATGAAACACTTAAGAACCCTTTTTTTCAATGCTTCTTCAATTCCAGTAACATTCTCTACATATTTAAATGAGAGGAGATGTTAAGTAAACACACATTTTTGAAGACTTTATTTAAAAAGAAACAGTGCATAGGACATATCCGGTGAAAAACACAGCTTTTCACTTACAAAGTTCTGTAAATTATATTTCATGCACAGAAGGAACAGACCCTCTACACATAAATACAGAGGCAGGTAACACAAATTACCCTTCCTTCACCTCCAAAAAATCTCTGACAGGCGCAAATCCCCTCACTTAAGTTTAGATACCTAACCTGAGGTGTTTACAGGACTGCAGTCACCCTGCAGCCTCACAGGCTGTACCTCTTTCTCCTCACACTGTCAAGACACTTTGAATCAATACTGATTCTTTTCTTGGCTGACAACAACTCCCTAAATTACACAGGATGCTACATAGACACCAATTAAATTATGCTTTCTCTGAAGGAAAATATAAATATATATGTAAATATATATGTAAATATACATATATAAATTATTCCACAGTCTACAGTTGGTGTATGAATATTCCTTCTGCTTCTACTTACAAATACATACATATAGAAAAATGCACACATTCAAATACAGATGGCTCATATGGTGTCACATTTCAATATCCTCAAGTAACAACAATTCTAACAAAAAGATACTCTCAAAACTATTCAAACTCTGGGTACAGCTTAAATAATCTACAATTCTTGCACTCACTCTCAGAAAAATCTGCACTAAATTAGTAACAATTTCATAACTGAACTCCTGCTTTGCCAAATAATAACCAGCTGCTGGAAAATAATGTTTCCCAGAATGAAAATAAAATAGCCAATTTTAAGATAAATTACAATTTAAATGAGAATAACTACTTAAACAGTTCGCAAAGAATTTCCTCCTCAATCAGAAGGGCTAGCTAGCTGCATCACCAGGAAGCAAAAACTCTATCAGTAAGTGACGAAAAAAATAAAGCTAGTAATAAAAATTAACTTAGACAAAAAAATTAATGTGTCACTTCATACAACAGTTTGCAGGAGGGTGTTAAACACTGCAAAACATCCTCTGCAGTTTTTTAATTCTGTAGAAAGGTTATAAGTGCCTGAAAAACAATCCGTATGTTCTGACTAATAAGAGAGAACCTGTAACATGCTTTCTCCAAAAAACAAAGGTACAAAGTCCATACTTTTTCAGTCTTTTCTGTTTCAGCTCACGTGTTCTGCACCCAGGACTTCCAGCTTATACACCCTTTGGCTCTTCAGTGAGCGTATCCTGTGTACAGCTTTCCCAAGGAAGTGTAACAGTAACGAAGTTTTATTTAGACACAAAATAGACAGTAATGCTAAACACTGGAAAACTTTAAAAATGATCAGGTATTTTGACTAGAATTCATGACAGTCTTAATCAAGCTCCTATTTGCACTGTATAATTTCACTTACAGTGTGAAACCTACTTATGTTCTCTGCATTATGGCATGACTAATTCGAGAAAACTCTCAACCTAGTCAAATAATGACTGATACTAAAACTTTTCCTTTTGTTTGCAGAATACTGGTATTGGTAATTCGCTCTGAAGGACATAAGCATTACCTATAACATAGCTAATTATACCTGGTATGCAAATCATATCCAAACTGATACCAAACAGTTACTGTCAGCCTACAAGGAACAGTAGGCATGAGTACTTACTGCATACTCCTGGTTTCATTATAAGCATTTTCCAGCAATTTCTCCTACACTTAATTATAAAAATCCAAATCGTGTAGGGCTTTCAGATTACTCTTACAAAAGAGTCAATACTGCCAATACACAAACACTATACCAGCAGCCTAACAGAACTTTAGACTTTATTCTTGAAGCCAGAAATAAGTTTATAGACATCCAAATTATCTACTGAATCAATCCTTTTAATTCTTTACCTTTTAAAACATATCTTTGGTTTAAATGAGATCAGTTAGCAGAGATGGTAAGAAGGCAGAGCAGCTTTTTGAATTTCTTTCTGCAAAGTATACCACCAAAGATACTTGTACTAGTGAATCAAAATTTAAAAAGTCAAATTTAAGTCAGAGGAATTACCTTCTGTATTCTAAATGTGTCTGAAATTTTAATGGGATACATACTTACAGAATGGCCAAGATTGGAATGAAACTCTAGAGATCATCTAGTCCAATCACCTGCTCAAAGCAAGGTCAGCTAAAGGAGGTTGCTCAGGCTACTGCCCAGAGTATCAACATGGACGGAAAATCCACATCATTCCCTATCAATCTGTCAGCTCCCAGGAACCATGCCCTGCTGTCATGATTTTTCAAGTGTAGTTGAAGATTCTTTGTGATGACATCAACCAGCTCCTGCAGCACTCTGGGAGGGACCTTATCAGGTACCATAAACTTCTATACATCAGGTTTATCTAAACATTTCAGTCTGACCCACCCAGGGCAAGTCTTCCTTGTGCCAGACTTTCCCTCTGGTCCATTGGACCTGGGGTTCCTGAAGGCAACGCTTATCAGTAAAGACCAGCGAAAAGCACACAGCAAGTGCCTGTTCTGCATCCTTAGTCACTAGATTCCCCACTCCATTCAGCAGAAGACCCACATTTTTCCTTGTTTTTCTTTTGTTGCTGGTACACCTGTAGAAGCCCTTCTTCTTGCTGCCCTTCACGTCCTTCCCCAGATTCAACTCCACATGGGCTTTGGCTTTCCTGACTTCATCCCTGCATACTCTAGACAGAGTCTCTGTGGTCTGACTGGGTCACACAATTCTGCTCTCACCTCTTCTAAATTTCCGTTTTATTTGCTCCATTTTTTCCATTTTGTATTTGTATTTCCACTTGGATTTTGTCTGGAGCTTCCTGTACATCCACACAGGGCTCTTACCTTTTCGTGATTTCCTTTTCATCAGGAAGAACCATTCTTGAGCTCAGGGGAGAAAACTTGAAACAAAAAACTTGAAACCTGCTCACCTGGATCCCTCTTCTCTCTAACATACCCCATTTTTTCTAGGCTACTCTACAACATAACTCAGCTGATTAAACTGATGAAATGTTTTTGCCAAAGACAGCTGCTTGGGATCTTCTGGGAAACCTCTTTATTAGCACTGTATTATGTAAGTAACATCAGTTTTATTGACTTTAACTTGAAAAGCAATTTCAACACAATGATCTCTATCCTTTGCCACGTTAGTTGCATCAAAATGAATTAGTAATATAATCTGAAAACAATTTTATTACTTTCATAACTCATTTTTAATCAAGTACTTACCATAATCTAAACCTAAAACACATGGGTAAATGGAAATAAATACAATTGTTAAAATCTGCTCCACCTGACAAATTTTTTCAGCAAACACTTGACTTACCACAACACCAAGCATACTTTTTAAAGGTATGTGTCTCATCATCTGACAACCTACAATGTCTAGTAGAAAAACAAACTCAATTACAGCATATATAGCTAAAGAATCACAAACTACAAATCTGGGAGTCATGCTGGCATTCACATCAGAGAAAAAAGTCTCAACTGCTAAAATGTGGAAAAAATGACCCTTCAGAGAAGTACAATTTTTTTAATAGATTAGAAGATTAAGCAATTCTAAAAAATTAATCTCTCCAGAAAAGTAAACAGTTTCATGAAAATTGGCCTGCTACCTGGTCTAGTCACTGCATGTCCTTGTTTAATTTGCTATTGCAAAAGCTAAGGGAAATAAAAAGTAAAATCTTATTAATCAATCTAATTTAGACACCAAGTGACAAAGTGAAAGAAATTTTTTTTAATAGAGGAGAACGTCTAATGTAGGAGTGTTCCAACTGAAAACATGACCTGCCCAATCGAGATGGAAATTTTTACTCTTTTTTACTGCAATGCACAATTAACATCATCAGAAGCGAAAGCAGTATTAACATTTATTTAGCAAAACTGAAAAAAAAAAGTGCAAATCATTGAGAATTTAAACCCAAGAGTGTCTACTTCAGCAGAAATCCTGGACCTCTTCAGGACACATTGAGAAGAGCTCTGTCGCCACTTACTGGGCAGCCACAGAAGTGTGTGGTTTGAAAAAAATGGGGATGATTGCAAAGCTACTGCATGGGCAGGCAACTCAGTTACACTGAGGACACAAGTCTGAAGTTTTTCTTCCAGCTGTTAGCTCTCACATGCCATGTATTTAGGACATCATACTTCACTGTTTATCTGCACCTCTACTTCACTGTTTATCTGCACCTCAACCATTTCTTAACTGTGTGGCCAGAGACGAAAGCTCACCTCCCTCCCAGTCAAATAACACTGTAATGGCAAATTGCTGTGTTCAAAATACTACAGCTAAGCATGCGAACTCATGCTAGATTTAAAACAGTGTAGGACTATCAATGCAAAAAACAAATTGATTGGGGTTCTTGGGTTTTGCTTTTCAGTTGGTTCTTTTCCTTAATTCCAGTGTATGTGGGCACATCCATACTTGGTGTCTCAAGATGGACAATCCACCAGTACTTTAAGTTTCCTATAAGCAAAAAAAAATTCTCCTCTAGAATATTCTCCACACTTTCCACCAACATTTGTTCATAGAAATCATAGAATACCCTGAGTTGAAAGGAATCCACATGGATCATCAAAGGCCACCTCCATGCCCTGCACCTGATAGCACAAAGAACAACAAACATCATGTGCCTGTTCCCAAAACATTGTGTGTATATTTGTACATATTTGTTCCATTGCTCCTTCTCACACATCAAAAGAGCAAACAAATGTGATACTTCTTCCACAGCTCTGCCTTTTCTTGCAGTTCTGACAAGACCACCCATTCACAAGCCATCTTCAACACTGCCTACTTATCAAGTTTCTAGGTCAGCATCTCCTAAACAGTGTTTTTCACAGTAACACATCCACTGTGATGATCAACTTGGTTTAACACCTTTTTCTGGTAGACTCCTAATCTTTCATCCCATCCCACAAAAAAATACAAAATATGGATCAGAAACTGTTGTCTTCATCACCATTTTTCTTCTGTGTATCTGTCTGTCTCAGCTTATCGGGTTCATGCACACACATTACAGCAGGTACAAATACTCATTAAGCAGTTCCACAAAAGCTGAAAACCCACAGAGAGCCACCACCTCCCAAACAATCCCCCCGTTCCCCTCCCAACTTTGACAACAGGCAAATAAAGCAGGCTGCATAAATTCTGGTGCCTGAGAAGCTCATTCATTATTCCCTCCCCCAGAGAAGCACTGAAACCTATTTTACCAACACCAAACAGTGAGACCTCACTCGTCCACACAGACAGACTTACTGTGAACACAGACTAACTAATGGTGGGGCTTGTAACACCATTACTGCCTTCCCTTACTTGAAAAATAACGTAAGTAGACTAATAAAGCATAAATATGGTAATGACTATTTCAACTAAGTAATATAGGCCTGCTTATAGAATTCATCATATTAATTTTGCCATGCACATTACCTCAGTCTCTCTACTGTAAGAAATGAAGTTGAATTTATAACTTTCCTTTCTTTCTTTTATTTAGCCCCCTGCTTCTTCATGGGTTTGTTTTCTTCTAGGATCCCCTTCACTGCACAAGTAACATCAACTAAGAACTAATCTTTGCTACTTCCTAGTGCTCGGTCTTTGCTTTCCTTCTAGAATGCTACACAATCCAACTCAAATCTTTCTTAAACTGGTACCACACTTTGATACTTCAGGAAACAATCCACCTTAAGTATTTAATTATTTACATGAGTCTGCTTATGCTGTACAAATGTATATTCAAGAAATAGACCACATAAGCCTGAACACAATCACAGCAACCACTTTCCATCAGACAGAGTAAACATTCCTTTCACTCTGCTTCCTCAAGTTGCCTGGTAATGGTACATCAGCTATTCCCCCTGTTCAAATAATAAAAGCCTTACACTGTGACTTTAGCTTCCAACCTATGTGAATTATTTTTTTTTTAAAGAGAAGATCTGTCTGAAAGTTATGTACCCCGAAAGCACCATATCACCATCACTGCCTGAACTGTAGAGTGTGCTGGAGTAACTGATGGAAACTACAATTTCAAGTGAGAACTTCTGTTAAGCCTCAGATATGAATGTTAACTTCTTTCTCATACGTGTTATAAACCATTCAGAGTTTCTCAGTAGTTCTTACAGGCACTTCTGATGAGAGATAGTTCTCACCAAATTCACAAAAAATGCTTATATTGCGACTTATGGATGGGTTAAGCTTTTGTATTGGTTTCTAACTGACAGGTAATGGAGAACTCAATCTCTAAGATCAGGTGAAGATATTAAAAGCATCAAAAATTACCTGCTGTTCAGTATGTCCCTGGCCTAAACCAATATTTGTTGCTGTTCAAGAGACTTACTGCACTTTAAAAAATACACACACACAAAAAAAAGAACACAGAGAAAAGATAAACAACATCCAAAGCAAAATGCAAGGAAGGCATATGTAGAACAAAAGACATAAAAAATAAAAATATCAATCTGTTTAATAAATGTAAATACAGGATGGTATAGCGATACAAGATTAGAATAAAAACATTTAGAAATCTCTGTATTCCTAAAAGGACAGAATGGATCTATCTTTCTTTAGACCAAGGTATGATTTCTTTCTGGTGTTAAAAACAGAGATGTTAATTGCCTATTAATTTGTATATTTTGTGTTTTCAGCTATTAATATTAATGTAACCCACCTGTGCTACTATTGCTTTAAATCTATTGATTAACACAATAGCAGATTAAAACTTATTTAGTTTAACTTGGTTTTATTTTAAACTCAACTTTAAAAGTCTCCAAAATTTTATTCAGGAATTACAGGCCTCAGGAACACAAAAGAATCAACAGAAGTCACTCACTGAACAGGGTCACTATTTTAGTGACCACTAAAAAGAGGTAACTATTTAAACAGGTCTTTTCTCATAGAGGTTTTGTATTTATTCATTACTTTTTTTTTAAAATCAGACCCAACCACACACAGAGTATGTTTATTTTGA
Organism: Gymnorhina tibicen; assembly: GCA_013399875.1. NCBI lineage: Eukaryota > Metazoa > Chordata > Aves > Passeriformes > Artamidae > Gymnorhina > Gymnorhina tibicen. The sequence continues at coordinate 417,769 of VXAZ01001320.1, forward strand.
TATATAAACTTGCCTGCTTTAAACTTCCAAGTTGTTTTCTCTTCCATATTGCTCAGGGAACCCTTTTGTAGCATGACGTTTCTTAAGACAAAACGTGTAACAGCACAGGAGCACATACCAACATCATGGTAATGTTTCTACCAGGAAAATAAGTTTATCTCTGATCTGGGACAATACAGTGAAGACGCTCTTAAAAGTAAAGCTAGAATAAAAATTTAGATGTCAAAGCATTCTGAAAATTCTAAGGAGACTATTCTCAGAACTGCTTCTTCCCCCTCCAGTGAAGATCTGGCCAAACTATGTAGTCAATATACAATTTATAGTCCACCTCTCCCTCTTCTAACACACCTCTACTCCAAAGAGACTTCCAGCTTGAAGTATAACAGGACAATGGAACCACCTTTGCAATATCCTTCCAGAACTGCCAAACTTCCAGGACTCAGAAGGCATTCAGAGCAGCTCCCTGAACCCGACTTTACGAAGCATTAGGCAGATTAACAGCGTATTAGCTGCTTGGCAGTATTTGGCTGAGCACTGTGCGCTGGCAAATACTCTTACTCTCAGTAAGAGAAAAAAGACACATTTCCAAGAGTGGCTAAAGCATTACTTACGGTATAGCTTATCACACCGCATCCTATTTACGCTTTCAGCTTTCCGATCCAATGAGTTTTTCACATCTCGACTTCTATAATCTCTTGTTGTTGTTGTTGTTGTTGTTGTTGTGAGAACAAGCAAAAATAAAGTGGAATATAGACTGTTTCACAACTAACACCACTACCAAAGGCAAAAACTTATTTAGTACCAGACAGTAAAGGCAGAATGAAAGAAATTACCACTTTTCAAATTACGAAAATTATCAGTGCAGATACTAGCAAATTACTAATGTTTAGAGAAGGGATTAAAATATCATGCAGCACTTATTCAGTCAATGAAAAAAGAGTAAGACAACATTAGTACCTCCTATTTTCAGCCAAATTTGCACCTTCATCCTTGAGCTCCTTACTTTTCCTTACACAATCTTCTAAGAGAATTTCCTTTCTTCTCTTAGCTGCATGCACCCAGTTAGCATCATCATCGTCACCCAGATCCTTGTCATCCGCAGCTTCTGCTTCGAACTGCTGAGAAGTAGCTTTTGAGACCTTCTCACCAATCTTTCTCTTCCACCCAAAAGAAGCCATCTGGAGAACTAGGGAAAATGCATTTTCAGTAGTTTGGTAATTAAGCTTTTAAGTACACAGCACAAAAATCACGCCTCGCTCATCTCGAAGTTACACAGCAACACAGAGGGGCACGCCCCCACAAAAAACGCAGCCGAGCGGCTGCACCCGAGCTGTCAGTGAGGCACGCACAGCCCCGATCCCCGCGGCGGTACCTGGCAGGGCCGCCGGCCACCTCTCCCGGCTGGAAGCGCCGCGCCAGCCCCGGCCCGCGGCAGGAAGCGGAAAGGCGGGGCGGCACGGCAGGAACCGGGCAGGGGCAGGAAGGAACCGGGGCGGCGGCAGGGACAGGCGGGAGCTGTAGTTCGCCCCGGCTCGGGGCGGCAGTGCCGCCTGGATGCCGTGAGGCGCCCGCGGCCCCCCCCGCACTTGTGCGGGCTGAGGCAGCGGCGGAGCGCAGGAGCGAGGGCGGAGGGGAAAAACACCCGGCCCTGGGAGTGCCAACGCTCGTGGTGCTCGAGTGTCACACAGGGACAGGGGCGGCACGGCGGGAATCCCCCCCGTCTTTACCGACTGCGCCCCGGGACAGCAGCCACCCACCACGGGGAGGCGGCTCCGGGCGGGAAGTACCATAGGAAAAAGTGACCCAGGCTCCCAAGGACGGGTTTTTCCTCTAAAAGGGAAAAAAACACCACCACAACAAAAACACCAAAAAGAAAAACAAAAAACCAAACAAAAAAAAAAAAGCCAAAAAACCCCCCAAAACCCAAAAACAAACCAAAAAACCCCACAAAAGCCCAAACCCCAAAAATACCAAAACAAAGACCCCACCCTCCCAAAAATACAAAAAAAAAACCCCTAAGCCAAACAAAAAAACTCAACAACAAGAAGAGAAGACAGGCTGCAGGGTTTAAAACTGCTCCCTACTTACAGGGACCAATACCGAGAGAAGAGCCCCATCCGCGGTGCGAAGGCAAGGCTGAGCGGAGATGCGAGACGAGGAACGCTTTTACACCGTGCTCAGGGTTTGTTCCGTCTCAAATCTCTTTCCTGCAGCAAAAAGGTTTACAGGATCTAGGCGAAAAGGGTCAGTCGGATCAGGCGAGCACTGCTGGTGCACCAGCCTGTCTAGCTGGGAACTCTTATGTAATTAATGTGTTGCTGCTTTTTCTAAAACTGTAGTACCTGCTGTTTTTAAAATGAGTATAACAGGTCTTTTCCACTTAACATAATGTAACACTAGAAAACAGCATTCACACAGTTTCAAACAAAGATGGTTCAGCATTTCACGTTTACTTAGTTTTTAGTTTTGAAAGTTTTAAAAAGTTACACAGTTAGAAACAAGCATTTTTGCCATTCAGCTTTGTCAAAAGAAGTTAACAGGAAGTAGGCACATCTTTGTTAAAGAACAGGACTTCATATCTTACAATGGTAATCAACTGGTAAAATAAAATTTAGCTCAAAGTTTGTATTAAACACTCATATCAAGACAAACATGAAAGGTTGGTTTTTTTCATATTGCACCACCAAGATGAATTTTTATCCATTACCTAGTGAGTTATATTGTACATGGACAGCCCAGGTTCATCCATGTTACTGAAAAAAATTACAATACAAAGACAAGTTAACTGATTGTACTCCAACAGGAGTAAGTTTGGGAATACAGAGTAACACATTTTACCAGTCTGTGTATCTGCATAAGCTGCCTTACAACTCTGGCAGCTCTCTTAGTGAAGTTTCATTTCACAGCCTATTGGCAGCTTCTACTGCAATGCTAACGAAAGGTCTGCATGATCAGTATGAACACGTGAAGAAAGCAATTTCAACAGCAAGATCTACAAAGCATAGGAAAGTCACACAACAGGCAACTGGGTTCAACTAGGCTGTTAGTGCCCCTTTCTACCCCTCCCACTCCCTATAAAAATCTCAGTTCAATCAGAAAACCTTTGGCCGTCAAAATTGATCTACCATAAAAATGTACTTTATTTAAAACTACATCTATTGTACACTTCTGCCAGAAACTTGCTTTAACTCCTGATACCAAAACTAAGGACAAACCAGGGTTGTCTTAATGCACAAGAAGGCCAAAAAGGTATATAAAAATTAAAAACTATTTTGCATCTTTACACCTTGCATGTGTTGTCAGCATTACAAGGAGCAGATAGCATTTATAAATTGTTTAATGTATGCAAGTGATCCCAAACCAATTCCCAATGAGGAATTACTACAATTTAAAAACCTGTGCGTTTGTAGTGTTTATACAAGTGCAATATTTAATAATTCCAAAATAAAGAGTAACAAAAATGAACACATTGATTTATTCAGTACATCAGAACCAATTCTCACAAGACTAAAGACAGGACTTTTTTTGTAGGATTTGCAGCTGGTCCCTCACGTTGGCATGTTAAAGTTTTGGGTTTAAACTTCCAGTACTAACTTCCACTTTGGAAAATCTTCCACTTTAAGGTACAGTGATACAGCCAATGTCCTTACAGGGACCATCTGTGACACGTGAGGATAAAGAAATGAAGGTGTAATTTGTACCCATCTACTAGACAGACCTCACAATCACCCAGTTCAGAACACAGTTACAGCAGTTCTGGGGCTTAAAAGCAGCTTTATGTTTCTTCAGATTCTGTGCGTGTGAATTTCTGGACTGAAGCCAGCTGGCCAGGATTTAAACTGTTCTTATGGCTGTAGCGAGCAGTTTCCCATGGATAAAATCTCAGCCACTGGCAAGAATTTCCATCCATGTAAAGAGTCCAGGTTTCACTTTTCATAGTAATGCCTGGATTTCCAGCCTCTTCCTGGGGGAGCAACCTTTGAAATTACGTAGGTCATGAAGATTATTTTGAAGTAAACATTAAGTCTTGAATGCAAAACTAAATATTTTACAACTGTTTATAATAAGTGCTAGATGAAAACGGAACCATGGCTAATTATATCCAATTTAAGAGAGACTAAAAGTTTTCGTGCAACTACTACCTGTGATTTTAACATATAAGGTTCAATTTTTTTCCTGGAATGCTGCAAAAACCATAAATGCAGAAGGATTTTTATTATGGGTAATTGTAATCTACTCTTGAAAACCTTTTGAAAGTTAGCATTCAAGTTGTCATGATCAGTTTTCAATGCTCAACTGAAAAGTTAGACTGTTTAATTCAGTTACACTAAATAGTGAAGTTTTCTGTAAAGGTGGCCTGGGAAAAACTAGAAACCTATATAAGTAGTTTTCACTTCATACTGAATACTATACAGTATATCTTACGTTAACGTGATAACCAGCTTTATCAAAGTATTAGCATATATGTTAAAAAACTGTCAATTTCAGATTCGGGAATAGCATGAAACAGCCCCTCAGGCTGTACTCTTAGCTACAGGGACATGTTTATAAGTAAAAGTATTCTCAGCCTGCAGTAGCAGTGGGGAGCTGCTGTGCTGCTATCACACTAAGATAACAGGCACAGATGAAGAGCTTCCTCACAGTAACATTGCTTCTCCACAAAGCAACACTTTGGTTTAGCCCATGGGATGCCACGTCTCCTCAGCATTAAGTCCCCTGCCATTGTTACGGACTCAATCGTTCCACTCACTGCCCACAGAATTCTCACCCTCAGTTCATTACAGAGCACCTACACACATTTCCACCTGGCTGGATTTGCATGCATTTAATAACATTTCTTGTTAAAAGTAGTACATTGTAACGCATCAAAGTATTCTTTATTATTTTCTGTCAAATAAGAGGGAAGAAACATAGCAGTGATAACACATTACTGTTAAGAGATGTTGATAGTTCTGAGTCACAGAGGGTGACCAACAAGTCATACTGAGATCACTGAACTAGTACGTGTATGTTAACTTACAGTGCATCAGATATATGTATAACCAACATAGAGAAAAAAACAAGGAGGTCCATCTAGCTTAAATGTTATAGGCAGCCTATCTTGCACTCAAGGTAAAATGTTACAAACACTACCCAAAGGGCATTTTATTTCCTGTACCTGTATTATGCTATTGGACAGCAGGCAATCAGAATTCACTCCAGCTTCAAAATAATATACAGTAACTGCCCATAATAATTTTTATCCCCGTGCAAATTGCATTCTGTGGCTAGCTTTTTCAGCGCCTTAGTTAATTTAACTTGATTATAACTGGAAGCATCTGACTATGATTTAGGCATGCTTATTGCTATAAAAGAAATAAGCCCATCTTCAAAATTATTGTGCAAGTATTTTAATAAGATTTGCACACATCTCAAAGAATTCTATTGTATGACTCCCTGGTCTAGGAGTTACATCAGCTGTGGAAGAGTCAAGCGAAGAGTTCACTGACGAGGTAAGGGATGTATCTGCAGATTTTCCTTGAGCATCAGCATCTGAATCTTTTTGACAAGATCTATAGTTGCTCACAGAACCCGATCTCTGTGGAGTTGCAGTCCCAGACTTCACTTCAGTGATTTCATCTGGGGACAAGGGAAGAGAGGAGGAAAACTGGCTATTAGTAACAAATCAGTTCTAGGAAGAGCAAGTATCTTCCCCTCTCACACTTCTTAATCTTGTCTTTAAAATTTTAATTAATAAATAAACAGCTTTTGCAAAATGTATTTCATACAAAATAAAAGCTTATATACATAGTAGCACAAAAGCAAATGTTTTTATGCTAATTCTTTCTGTAATCTGAACTGTACTCCAGAACTATTTACATCTTGGTCAGACCAATACTAATTGTATTCTTCATGAACTGATTTCAGCAGCTAATTGTTCAATGTAGGTTACTCAAAACAAAAACAGGTCAGCATCATAAGATTAAGCTGAATAGCAGTTTGTAGATTTTTTTTCTAGAATCTACTTTTATTTTATTTTTGTTCTCTTTGTGGTATATGTTGTTACTATTTCTATTTTTATGATAATTCATTAGCATCAAAACTGTTAGCATCTGCATTAATTTATTCTTCTCTTTCGAAGTTTTTTCACCATAGAATGTTGTACATTTGGGCTGCAGAAACTTATGTCTACCCTCAGTATGAGGAGAAAATAGTTTCATCTTAATAGTAGTGTTCTGCTGAAGCATCTCTACTCTTATTTGAAATACTGAACATTAACTTGGCTCTAAGCTGGTTCCCGAAAAGTTATTTCAGGAGAAATGCGTGAAAAAGCAATCTCTCCTGTTTACACAAAGCTACTTTAAATTATAAATTGGTAAGAGGAACAGAGAACAGGTAACCATGGTGGAGAGAAGGAATGTCAAATCAGTTTAGCTGTTGGAAGAGATATGACAAATCTGTGCCCTTGCATTTTATTTCCTCAAAACTAGAAACCAGGATTGTGACAGGCTGCCCTCCCCCCAGCTGCATGGCTCTAAGCAGTCCAAAAAAAAGAAGAAATTCCTTTTTTCCATGCAATGTTTTCCTAGGCATGCCATCTACACCACTGGCTGTAAGTAATTTTCCTTTAGTCTACTATGCCCATAAGCAAGCATTGTGCTCAGTCTCTTATTAGCTCCTCTGTTCACTTCATCTAACCAGGTTTTGCATACTCTTTTACTGTCACTCCATAAAACATATTTTTCTACAGGTTAAACTAAATGCTTTTAAGACTTTAGTAACTGCAAGCATACAATTCCTACCTCAAATTTTAGCTACTACTAGAACTGATGGGTTAACTTTGCCTTGCAGCTGCTATCTCAGTGCAATGGGGAAGAAAATTGAAGTGAGAAAACTCATGGGTAGAAATGAACAGTTTAAGTAATTGGGGGAGAAGTGATACAAAGGCAACCACTCACATCTCCAAAGCAGACTGATGCCGAGCCGGTCTCAAGGTTACCTTCCCCAAAACCCCTTTCTTTGCTAGGCATAACATAATAGGGCATTGAACGTCCCTTTGTTCAATCTAGCTCAGCTCTGCAGAGCTGTGGTTCCCCTCCCAACATGGCAGTGTGGAAAAAGAAAGGCTGGATACTATGCCAGTGCTGCTCAGCAACACTCGTGTGTTACCAATACTGCTTTAGTCACAGATCCAAAACAGCACCATGCAGGCTGCTATGAAGAAAATTAACTCCATCTCAGTCAGATCCAGTACAGTAAGGTACAGTCCAAATCAAATTTAAATGCCTAGATGTCAAGCTTTATCTTCACTAGAAAACACTGTTCGCATGCTTAGTTCAGATCTAAATTAATGTTTAAATTTGGGGTGAGCCTCCAAAGGCAGCTTAAGTTGATCCCAGTCTCACCTCCAACAGTCCTGCCCCCTTTTCCATTACTGGTATTAGTTCTGATGCAGACACAAAATGGAGCTCTTCAGGAGCTGACATAGCTTAAAAGCAATTATTTAAGGGATGCAGCAGCTAAGCTTCTATCATAGGAACACTAGTGCAGGAAGGAATAAGGAAACATCGATACAAATAAGATTGGTTTAAAATAAAAAAGGGCAACACTTACTTCACTTCTAAGTAAGTAAATAAAGATATGTTTGCAAGTAGAATGATTTCCCATACAACTCAATTAACTTAAGGAACTCTTCACATACCATCAATACTACGAAAGTCCAGTAAGTATGTTCTGCTGTCCACCTGATACAACTGGAGACTCATTTTGGAATATGCACTTGTTACTGGGTTCCTCCTCCGAACACGCAGATAATATGGATTTACAACCTAGTATGAAAGAGATTTGAGTTAGTTAAGCAGATCTGCTTGAATATCACTGCATATTGGTTTTGGCCTTTCAACTCACTAGTATTTATCAAGTGATTTCAGATTTCATTACCAGTTGGATTTGAGGGTTGTTGAGGGGCTTTTTAGCCAAGAGAAATATATTCCTACAGCCCCAAAAGAAAACCTCAGCAAGACTTTTTTTCCTGTCAGCATGTCCAGTCTCCCCCAAAACCCTTCTGGCACAACAGACAGCACAGGTCCATGAGATCAGTGCCAGAACATGAGAACAGTTTCAGACCTCTGGGCTATGTAACTACAAAGCTCAAACCAAAATGCACTGTTGTTTGCTATTTTGTTACCTTCCATTCATAATCCAATTGTTTAATTGCTCGACAAACTTCAGCCATGATATCATTTGGTCGACTCTGACTCCGTATCCCCAAGTGCCATTTAGCCCGTCTCACACCCTGGTGTTTTGACTTCTGTGGATTCAGCTCATCAAGAGTGTGGCGAGGACGTGGCGCTTCAGCTACTAAGAATGGCACTCGTTCAGGGTGAGGGCGAGACAGGTGGTGATCATCCAGAAAAGAATCTGGTGGACTTGTAGCCAAGTAGAAGTCTTTGGCCTCGTTCATTATTCTTCTGTTATCTATAATGAGGTGATAAGCAACAGCTAGAGGGTCCTGATGATTTCGGCTGTACAGACAACTTAGCACTTCCTCTTCAGTGCATTCGAACTTCTCACACACTTCTTTTAAGGCTTCATCATCAATCATGGTAGAGCTGTATGATGGGTCTTCAGGAAACAAGTATTTTGGAAGGTCCTGCTTAAACCATTCATGTTCCCTAGATTAAAAAATTAAAAAAAATCTGAGTATATATAAGTAAAGGAAACATTTTTAACAGGAAATTCTTATAAAATTAATTTTAGTCTGTGCAGGAAGAATCATGGTTGCCAGTTCAAGACCCCTTGTAGCACAGACAATAAAACAGTACGTAAAGTAACTGCTGCCTGCACAAGGTTTTATTAGACATTTTGCAGGAAACTGAAAAAAATGGTTTTTGCTATCTCACAAATCACTTAGGGATAGGAATCAGGTGGTTACTTTCTCATTTATGATTTCATTCCCTTCGTCCTCCTATTCTCGTGACTGTTCTGCTGCAGAAAGGGCTGACACCAGAAAGGGCTGACACTTCTGATTCCCTCTCCTGTTCCCTCCTAGAAGCTCCTTCATTCCTGACCAGATGAGATGACTTTTGCTTTGGTAGTTTATTTTTAGTTACAGGAACAAATGACATAACTGAAAGCTGGGTTTCTGGCTTAGCCAAAGTGGTATGTTTTCAGACCCAGAAATCCCCTCTTCTCCTTGAGGGTGCTGATCAGTATTGAGCAGTGTTCAATAGGAGCAAGCCAGGTCCCAGCACAGCGTAATAAGCTGGGCCTCTTTGGGATAGCAAGGGCATCTTCTTTCAAACATTCTATCACTTCGTGATAGAATGCCATTTCTATCATGTCCTACCTGCCCATTTTCTCCCACATACCTTGCTACCCATAAGCACACTGCTGTGAAGCCTGGGAGATATTCCAAAATAGCTTGTTAATCTTCCAAAAAGCCTAAAGCTCCTAAGAAGTACCAGTAGAAATACTTTGAATGCCCAAGGACAGTGAAGATACTGAAGTTATGGCAATGAGGGAGAAAACATCATATAAGAATGTAGTGAAGGTGCCACTCTGTATTTGCTCCACAGGAAAAAAAAAAAATCTTGGACAAAGATGTATAATTGTTAATTGTCTCCCTGAGATGGTACCCAGAGGACAGTAACCGAGAGGAATTCAGTACAAAGGCTAAACAGCAGATTAAGCTCAAGGCCAATGTTCTAATAAAAAAAAAAATCACTAAGCACTACAAAGCACAGCAAATTGCAAAAAACAACCCAAATCTTCAACATGTACAGCAAAAAATGGAACATGGAAGAGATCAGATAAATCAATATTGAGAACAGAAAAAAATCAGTATTCTGACCAACAACCCTTACATAATTTATAATTATTTTATCTAATATGCTCTGTTCAAATCTGTTATTATCTCAACACCTTCAAGCCCCACACTGGGCGTCAAACAGAACTGCTATGGTTTAACCCCAGCCAGCAACTAAGCACCACACAGCCACTTGCTTGGTCCTCTCCAGTGGGATGAGGGGCAGAATCAGAATAGTAGAAGTGCAAAAAAAACTTGTGTGTTGAGATAAAAACAGTGTAATAATTAGAAATTTCTTTTTAAAAATTCCAAGGAAAAAAAAAACCAAAACCACAAAGAGAGGTGACAAGGAAACCCAAGAAAGACAAGTAATGCAAATAAAAACAACTGCTCATCACTGACTAACTGATGACCAGCAGACCACCCCCATCAGCCTTCCTCCAATTTTTATTGCATAGTATGACCCCATATGGTATGGAATAGGCCTGTGGTCAGCTGGGGTCAGCTGGCACAGCAGTGTCCCCTCACAATTCCTTGTGCTCCCCCAGCCTGCTCTGTTGGGTCAGTGTAAGGAGCAGAAAAGACTTCGGCTCTGTGCAAGCCCTGCTCAGCAGTAACTACAACATGCACTTGTTAGCAAGACTATTTTCAATACAAATCCAAAACACAGTTACTGTGAAAAAATTCAACTTTACTCCAGCCCAAACCAGTACAGTGCACTAAGCTCTACTCAGTGTGATCCTGAGAACACTGTGCCTCAGCACATATGTGCTGAGCAAACTATAGTTTAATCACAAAGAACAGTTAATTTGGAAGCAGGAAAATGTTTTCCTATACCACTACAAGGCTCAGCCGTAGCTGGGATGACAGAACCCAGAGGAATATTTTGTTACCGTTCAGGGCACTGGGCCTTTCCCCTTGCATGCACATACACACAACTCCTAGAAGAATTAAGGTATTCAACTGAACACAGTTTGTCCTTTAAACTGTGAGGTGACAGGCCATATGGATAATAGGACAGAACTGTTTTGGAATCAAAATCCATCCATGTTCTGTAACCAATATTTTTCAACATCTGTTTCATACCACTTCTTTTCCACACACTATTTAGCACAACTGAGGTAAGTTAAGTTCCCACCCACTCAAGTCTTACAACACTTAGTTCTCACAGTGCTTTGATCTCTGCAAGGAAGTACTTCCCACTGTAATAAAGTGTAAGGGATAAGAGTGTTTTTTGTTCCACTGAGAAAACATGAATATTGCTGATTTCCTAACTTCCAACCCTAAAAGAAGCATCGTTTTCACTATGGTAGTATAGCAATATTCTTTCCTTAGAGCCTTTTGCAAAGAAAATTAAGCCACTGCATGTGGAGGGCTGTGAGCCCTTGGCATAGGAGCCCTTTGCAGTCCCTTGGAGGAAAGAGGCCTGACACCCAAAAGAATCTCCTCAGAGATAAGCAACTTTCCTTGGTTAGGGTGACAAAGTGAACCACCCCCAGCATGCCTTGTTTCTTTATGGTAATACCTGATACCCCGTTGGCTATTGGTTTCTACCCCACCCCCTACCTTTCCCGTGAAAAGAACCCACCTCTGCCCCAATTACGGAGTACTCATCCCTGTCCTCCTGTTTGCAGGGTGGCTGGACAATAGAGGCTACCTCTGCGGAACTGCCACACGAGGCTCCTGTCTCTCTGTCCCCCAGTTCACCTTGGGTGATTTTGCAAAGAGCTGAATCACAAGAGCTGGAATCCCTTGTAGCTGAGAAATCCCTACACTTGCTGCAATCACCTGTCGCCCAGGGAGGCCTGCCATTGCCCTTGGGAGAGCTGTTCTTTGCAGGACACTCTCTCTCCAGGAAGGTCACGGCATACCGGTGCTGACCAGCATAAGACCCCCCGAGGCTGCATAAAGCACAGTTCTCTCAGCTACCTTTTTTTTAATTCGATCCAGTGCACATTTGTCAACACAACTTCTCTAGAATCTTCTCTTGGAATCTGGAGCCCATGATGCTTCTCTTTTACCTACAAACCCTAACTTATCAGTACTTGGTGAAGTAATTACTGTTCATACACAAATTCATGCCAGTGTTTTGAAGCTAGAAATTGCTGTCTTACATGTGGAATATTCAGTCTTAACAAATGACTTTTCAGAGCCTGAAGGAATACGAATAAAAGCAGTAGTTATCAGATTAAATAGCTTCCTCAGACATTTACAGTAGAGAGCACTGGTTCCTAACAGCAAAGACAATTTCTTTCCCCCAGAGAAGTCTATATAGTGTAATTTTTGCAAACCATTATGCAAGTAAACAGCTTTGCTATGGCTTTTTTATTCCTAAAGTGTCTCAGAATTTCCATATATAATATAAATAATTTGTTTTACTATGATCTCCAATAGATAGTTCATTGCCCACTGGAGATCAGCACTATCAGAGCTAAAACCAAGCCATCAGAAGCTGAATTTTTTATCTCAGTCTAGAAAACATAGACAAGCTGTATGAATAATTTCTTTGTTCTGCATATTTGCGCTACTGTAATTCCAGCACCTTGTGATCAGACATCATAATGGTGTCTGAAAGACGGTGTTTTACCTAATGTCTCTGATTGTTGCTCTCTTCATAGGATCCACTTGCAGCATGTGCTTCAAAAGACTGATTACAGACGGATTCAGGTACTGAGGGGTATAAAAGATACCATCACATATCTTCTTAAAAAGGGTTGGCACATGATCATCATCAAATGGAAGTGTTCCACACAACAAAGCATAGAGAATAACCCCACTGCTCCAGATATCTACTTCTGGACCTGCATATAACCTGTGAAAAAATTAACTATTAGTGATTTGTGTTTAATACATTTAAATATTTTTTCTCTCATTTTTCCATTGCATCACAGTAATTAAAAGCACGTGAACTTGGGACAACTGATTTGCAAGCACTATATCATTTCAGTTCTATGCCATGCCTCCCATGCACTTCAGTACTCTTCCCTTTCTAATATATAACAGGGCACAAGTACAGAGTCTTTCCTCTCTAATATGTAACAATAATCCACAGTGCAATTTCATACAATGGCAAACTGAAAGAAACATGCATCTACTAGTAAGAAAGCCCATGTTAGATATTGTTATGAAGGTTTTAGAGGAATCTGTGCAAAGTCAGCTATCCCCCAAATTGTAGCTGAAAAGTTTAAGACAAGTCCATATAGCAGAACGTGTCACATATTCTGTGCCACTGCCTGAGTAAAACAGACATCTGGCCTCCAAACAAAAAGAGGCAATATTAGGGTAGGTAGCCAAAAGCAGATTTGACAATCATAGTTTACAAAAAGGGAAGTTACCTCCAGACTGAGTATCTACTCTGCAGCAGATATTTCACTGCTACTGAACTTCACTGCAGACTTTGCCTGTAACTCTGCACCTCTGCTTCCAAGATCTGAGCTGTACATCAGACTTTTAAAGCAACTCAGGCAGAGCGTATACAATGGATTTGGGGCATTAGACATCGCCTCTGTCTTACAGGAACTATTCAAAGCTAGTTCACAGAAGCTTTAAACACTCATGAAAAATTATCAATACAACTAACAGCCCTCAGTTTCTCAGCTGAACTAGTCTTGTAGCCTTTAGAACCAAGCAGCAAAAAACGACTGAAGTACATGCACACATGTATCCAATAGAAAAGAAACTACCTTCCAGAAATTACTTCTGGTGCAGCATAGTTAGGGGAACCACAGCTTGTTCTTAAAAATTCTCCATCTGACATCATATTTGATAGACCTGAAAGTGTATAAGAGTAACTACTAAAAATTCAGGGAGCAAAATGATTTCACACTGCATATACCACCTAGAACAAACCACTAGTGATTCAAATTAGAAAATTAACAAATTTATTCCAGTTAAGAAATGACATTATTTGGAATTATGGAATTTTTACATGAGCATGCCACATAATCCTCCATTTAGTTTACCAGAAATCTGCATTACATCAATCCATTACTGCCCACAGCCTAGAGATATTTGAGAACATATCCAATCCTACACCAGAACAGTGTTCATATCTTCGTATCTTACATAATTTTGTTTGTACCACAGGCATGACAGAGAACAAAACTGCTCTAAGGGAGATGAAGCAGTACAGCAAGATAGGATTTTGGTCATTAACAAGAAAGTTAAAACCTCATTTGCTTCTAAAATGCCAAAGTGGAAAACGCTACCACGGAATTTCCTAAAATTCTGTTAGAGGTTACTATTACATAAAACAAGGGAACTGAGGAGTAAACACGACTTTACCACAGTTTACACCCCTACACTATGCACCTGGTTCCTGCACCACTGCAGTTCAGTAGTTTGGTTTTCAGATACTCCGTAAGCAACAGAAGTGAGCTTTAGAACTAGGCCACCTGCATTCACGAGCACTCAGTATAGTCCAACAGCTGTAGAAAATACCTTCTAGTTTCCTCAGTGCAGGATGAACAATCAAGACTACGATAAGCCAAAGAACTCAGTCTCCAAGAAGGAACAGCGCCCTTTCACTGGTCAGCAGGGAATGTGCAGAGGAAGGAGTACAGCTTGGCTAGCTGTACTCATATTCTACCACACAAGCTCTTTTATTAAGCTCTTGTTTAATACACCAGTCATGATTAACTGAGTGCTCCAGTTTTGCTGACACTTAATTACAGGAAGATACTTTTGTAAGTTACTGTACATTTCATTTCTTCACCATGTGAGCTATTTCACCCAAAGCATTTTCTACACATGAGAAACCATAATTGAACACCATACTTTTAAAACAGAATACTCAGCATTACCTAACACCTTTCACTGAAGACTTACATGAGCAGGCATTATCCACTATGTCTACAAGAGATCTATCATGACACATCAGTATGGATACCTTACTATGCTTATGTGGTGAGGTTTTCCTAACTCATATGATTCCAAGAACTAGCTGCAAAGCTTCTCTGCAGCTGTGTCATGAACAGCTAGCATAAACAAATCTTCTTCACGTCTTCAAAGATTAAATTTAGAGCAATGTAACAGGAGGACTAGTGTACTTTTCTATAGCACTATAGCTTCTTAAAGTTGATGAACTGGCCCTGCACTGTCCTTCAAAGAGAGCCGAGCATCTACATTTTACAGATGGTGAAACAGGCAAGGAGTGAGTTTGGAAAAAGAAAGGTCAGAAACTAAGTCTACTTAGCATTTTAGAGAGAAACCAAACTAATCAGTTCACAATTTCGGCCAGTGACAGAAAATACCTCAAAAGAAAGCTTGAGAGGAAAACAAGTTCAATAAATGTGCAAGATCATTATTTTGCTTTACATATATATTCTTCATGTTCTTCAGTTCTCTCACACCACCAGGCCATTAAAGTATACATATTTTATTTAATATTTCCTATTGTTATTAACAGAATCTAACACCAGAAATGCAATCAGATATTAAAAAAAAGCAATACTTACCAAAGTCAGCTATCTTGGCATTCATGTGTGCATCAAGCAGCACATTTTCAGGCTTCAGATCTCTGTGTACTACCATGTGCCTGTGACAGTAATCCACACCAGAAAGGATTTGCTGAAACAGACGTCTACTTTCCTTCTCATCAAGCTAAAACAGACAAAGATTTTAAATAATTAAGAGACAGTGGAAGTTAACTTGTTTTTAATTTCTACTAGCTAGAGGAAATTTTCCCATGACCTAAACTTATCAATTATACTTATCATTTGATACTTTATACAGCAAATTATCAGAACTTGTAGCAAGAAGCTTCGTATCTTACATAATTTTGTTTGTACCACAGTTCTAAAATGACTAAAACGAAACATACCCACTTACTCAGAAAGTCGCTGAAATTTCATAATCACACTTTGGAAATTGGGTTTGGACATACCCACTAGCTAGAAACATTAGCACTCAAACATTTAACTTTGTCTAACTGGAATATCAACAAACTTTGATGTTTAAGCACAGTGCAAGATTCAAACTGGAACAGCTGCTGAAATGCAGCACAGAAATTATACATTTCAGATGCTATTTATGCTATCAGCAGCTAGTCCCAAACAGCAGTCTTAGCTGGGCATTTCCTACAAAGACCCCTAATCCAAATGATTTTGTCCCAGCAAGTGAAGTATCCTATATATCTAAATGGTCTGCAAAAAGTGATTTCAGATCTTTCACAGAAGCTGTTCTAACAGCAGAAGACATGAATAAGGCCACAATGGTAGTTTCCAATAATGGGATATACTGAAAAAAGAGTTTTCAACTACTCCAACTGGGTACATACCCATCTGGTTTATTCCCAGCCATTGTAAATTAACAGATTAGTAGAGAGGAAAAATGTTATGCCAAACTCACATAAAGATTTGAAATGTGTTAACATATAATCATTTGTACTTTCAGAAAAAAGCACAGACATAATATATTAATGGATAGCAGCAAAATTAAAACCGAATACAAGAAAACACACCTCTATTTAACAAGGTGTAACCAGTACCCCTTGCTCCCAGCCCCTGATAAGGTGATTATCTTAATTAACTCCACTTTATGAGGCAAGCAGCCATTCCGTGACCTTGTAAATCATCTGCTCATGCCCTCTCCCTCATTATTAGGCCCTGCAGGTCCTGTGAAGCAAGTAGACAAATCAGTGTTCTTCTTCCCCTCCCTACCAGCCTCAAGATTCCTGGGTGCCTGGCTGATTATCTGCTTCCTTACCAGCCTTTAGTTCCCAGGCACACAGCCATGGATGACTCTGTCACGGCATATGGAACTGCAGCAGCAGCCAGAGCAATGTCTCTAACATCAGTTACGAGTCCTAAATGGGAATGAAACCCTTGACTTCTTGGTGGCCACAGACACTCCACCATCCTCCACTTCCTCTCAGGGCTGAGTGACTTGTGTTCTTCCACATGATTTTCAAGGCTAGACTGTGATTGTTACATTGATACAGCAAAATATGTATTAAGATTTGACCAGATCTACAGAGAGTCTAAGTGAATAGATATCCCAAGTTCGGTTGTGTTAAAAATTCTGTACTACACTACTTATAAATTGTACTATATTGATTCTGCTCACAGAATTCCTGTGACACTCTAATCATAAATCCTCTGCTACACTAACCATAGCATCTTTTTGAGACAAAAAACCTTTAATTGTATCATTCTGACAAGGATACCCAAAAAGAACCTGTCTGTCCCCCCAGTGTAGAGTGACACAAGAATGTTTCAAATGCAATAAGAGAATGCAAGTCACTGATTTGCAGAGTTGGACTACTTCTTACCCTTCCATTTTTACAGATATAATCAAACAGTTCTCCTCCTGAAACATATTCCATCACCATGAAAATGTCAGTGGGTGTACTGATGACCTGGTACCTGATAAGAGAAGGTATCTATTAGTCTACACACTCAGTAAAACACTAGTTACACTTAGTTAAAACCAAAGTTGTACAAAAAAAAATCAGATTAAAAATATACTTTAAAATAGTTATCAATCTACAGCTACTGGAATGACAGTATTTTTCAGAAGCTTTTTCCTCTCCTTTCACTGTGTGATGCCACCATTGCCAAGACTAGCAGGAAATTTGTAATCCCTATCAGGAATATCAGTCCTTGTTCTTTCAGAGGTAGAAGTGATTTTTGTAAGACTATTTACAGTGCTGCCTCACCAACAGCTTGGTGCAGTGAAAAGGGACTTCAAAAGGACTTTGCTAGTGTCACAATAATACACACATTTCAACATTAACAGACAGAAAAATTCACTTGCCATAAATAAAAAGGTGTACTTCCAGACTAGGAAAAAATTCCTCTTAATAATAATGAACATTAGCATTTAAGAGTACTGATCTTTGGTTATTATATTTTTATCATTCTACTTCAATTAAATTTTAAAAAACCTAACTCTGAAGCTTTGAAACAACAAACTCAAAATTTAAGAGATTTTGATTTTTTCTACATATGCTTACCTAAAAATTGTTTAATTTGTTCCCTTCATAGCAAAAGAAAAAATTATCCTGATAATTCCCTAGGAAAGAAACTGTCATCTGAAATCTGCTAAACTGCCTTCAGTTTAGCAACACCACAAGCACACGTTCCTCTTTCATCCTGGTATGTCACTTGGTGCACTGCCACCTCCTATTCTGCTCTGGCTATAGGTATGCCCTTTGGACTCATTCATAGATTAACTGAAAGCACCAGCAATTTTGCTGACAAATCAGCTCAACAGTCTTCTGAAAACTAACCCACTGAAAAAGTGGGCAAGTTGATCTCACAAAATGTAATTTAGCTTCAGTGTAACAGCTGTTGCTAAATTAAAGGGAGTGCATAGACATGGCATCTGCCAGCAGCAAGGGGGTCTTAAGACAAGATTCTACCAATAAAAAAGCCACCCACATGACTAAGACACTGGAAGTCACCCACACTCTGGAGGTGAAGGTTATTTTAACACAAAATTAGAGTCAAAAGAAAATCAATGTTACTTGTAATTTATTACCACAGACGAGACGTGAGGGGTCTACTCTGGGACACAGTTAGTTGTTCTCTGAAATCTACTGATGAACTATTGATCAACTAAGAGATATCATCACGCACATTTTAAGTAACACATTTACACAAAGTGTAGCCACTACAGTGAAGATTTCTGAAATAACAATCACATTTATCAAACTGTACATCCTTAATTCAGAAAAATCTTCCAGAGCACCACCCATACTGAAAAAACTTATATATCACCGACGAGTACATCACTAAAAACATCCTGAGAAAATGCAATAAACTTACTAAAGAAATTACCTTTACAGTCTTGTTCTTAGTAACTCATTTTCTAAGCAGGGAAAAAAATATCAAATATATACAGAAAAAGAAAAACGAAGTAGGCACGAAACCCAGAGATGACTGCCACCAGAAATTCCTGCCACGACATTACCTTTTATATACCTGTCCAAAGAATGTCTAAGCAAAGATCTAATGGAAGCTCTCCAGCCTGCAGTGAAGATCAGCTTTGTGAAAACACATTACAGAGGGCACAGCTGCATACTTTGAAGCTGGTTACTTTTCTGACAAGATACTGTTTGTAGTATTGCCCTTTAAATGTACTTCAGATCAGTGAGAGCAAAAAGAGATTACTGCCTAAGTAACTTTGATTACAGTAAGCAAAACTTACAGCTTAATTATATGAGGATGCCTGAAGAGTTTGAGGTTCTGAATCTCTCTGCGGATTTTTCCCACAACATCAAGGCTGCGAATCTTCTGTCGATTCAGGATCTTCACGGCAACTTTATGCCCAGTTAACTCATGTTTTCCAACTGCAAGCAACAAGGTAGTATTTAGTCAGGGTTCTCAATTGCTCAGTTAAGACATTATTTCTCCTTTCTGAATGTAGTCAAGTTGAGACACTAGCATTCCACATACCCCCATTATCTTCTGGAGAAGTTGAAAACCAGATGGTATGGAATTTCTTCAGCCCTACTCCAATTTCTCCCAGAATTCTATCATTAGAAGATGTATATATGTAAGAAACACCTTAAACCTAATCCGCAGAAGCCTTGCACCATGAAATTTTTTGCAATATTGGGTTTAAAAAAAAAAAAAAAAAAAAAAGGAAGGCATATCCCAAACCCTGCCATCCTTGCTAATTAGAGAGAGCATTTTCTCTCCCTGTGTAAGTTACTCCAAGCTTTTGGCTTACTTAGCAACCCACTCAAACATGTTTTCCTGTATCTCTTCTACTTTATCTGCAAGGATCACTCTTACTGAAGAAATCACTCCTATCCTCCCCTTAAGAAGCCTGTTCCAGCAATTGCTCTGAATTACCAGTAAAAGTACCTGAGCAGTTTACTTATAAAAATGTATCTGTCCTTGGAGCAGTCTGACACCTCCACAGTCTGTGTAGTTAATACCAGAGCTTTATTCTATTTAAATAAGTGGCAAATGCTACCAGAAATGCACAAAAA
Organism: Gymnorhina tibicen; assembly: GCA_013399875.1. Taxonomy (NCBI): domain Eukaryota; kingdom Metazoa; phylum Chordata; class Aves; order Passeriformes; family Artamidae; genus Gymnorhina; species Gymnorhina tibicen. The sequence continues at coordinate 437,496 of VXAZ01001320.1, forward strand.
ATAGGATAGAAATGACAAAAAACAATGCAAACATGCAACCTAATGCATTCCTAGAAGTGGAAAAGAAACTGAGGACAGTTTCACTGTTCTTTAAACACAGCAACTAAAAGCATAAACTACTTCACAGTCAGCTATCCCTCTTAAAGTCCTTAACTTTGCGAGTGCTATTGGGAGTAGTCACAGCAAAGCTCATCAGAATATTTTTCTTAAACCCAAAACAGGATCACAGATGTAACACCGAGAAGCTAAGTATCTCTTTTACTAGAAAGGTTTCACTATCTGCATGGCTGCTGCATGCAGTGATTATAATAATACCATTCATTTGCCACTGACTCCTACCTTCTGAACATAAACCAGATTCTCCAGACATCCGCATGGTTCATCCTCATCCACGTGAATAGTCATTTGTAACAGAACTGTGCTGAACACCATACTCACTCATTTGGGTGCCTACCCTCACCTGAGAATTTAAATAAGCCCTGAGCTTCAAGCTTTGTTTAGATATATCCATGGGAAGCTATGATTAAACAGCAGTGATCCACAAAAATCTTTCTGTGTTCAACAGATAATCTGGATAGAATAAACCAATACCCATCAATCTGTACATCTCATTCCAGCACAAAAGACCTTCCTGCTACCTTTTGCCTCTACATCGAGCTAAAAAACCAATGCAAGTGAGAAGAACTTCTTAGCAGGGAAACAAATGATAAGCATCTGAGTGATTATTCTTACAGCAAGACAGCCACCTCTAAAATGAAGCAGTCTAAAATTCCTGTAGGGAACTAAACAGTGGATTACCCAAGACCCTGAACCATCACAATGCTGCATTGAGATATGTCTAGCAGCTGAAAAAACAGAAGAACTGGGACTAGGATGAAAAGACCTCCCCTCATTCAAAGGGGCCCTTACCCTCGCAATGGCCACAATAAGCAAAGTGCTGGGCAGGCATATTTGCACTACTGAGGAATGCAGGACAAAGTTCACATCCATAGCAAGTTCTCGAGAGACCACAAAGTAGTGACAGGTGAGTGCCTAGAAACGTATGAGAATAATTTTCTTTGAACCAGATCTACAATTAAAGCTATCACATTCCCTTTGTTTTCTTCAAATGTGATTGAAGTTTTAAAGGAACCAAACAAATTATATCGCCTGTATTCAAACTCTCGGGAGTAAAGAATCATCATAAAAAACAATAAAAATTCAAGAAGCAACTATCCTAATTGAAAAGTCTTTACCCATCCATAATGGGAACTGATGTAATCCAGGAGTATTTGAAAAAAAAAAAAAAAACTGACTTTAATCACTAAGTTAAAATGTAACATTTGTTTGTGTTAGCAAGAAACAGCTTCTTAGAAACCAAGCAAAAACCGGTCAGACACATTAATCTACATCTTCTTTTGCTGTACAGAGTACATTTAAGAAGGTATTTAATACAGTAAGTAACATATATATTTGACCAAGTCTACAGCTTAGCATATAAATACACAGTTCTGACATGCACTGGGTTATAAAATACCATTTTTAAGCCACTTTGTTTCATTCCTGATTTGTCAGTCTATCTTACACTAGAATTCCATTAGCACTCAGAAAAACATTAGAAAGTAATTCATTAGCTACAATCTATGTTCAACATGCAAGGCACATAAGGAAAGAGCTTTTCAAAACAAATTTTTCATTCAAATTAATTAAACAGTAACATTTGCAGTTGACTGAAACCAATTCTAGTTGTCACAGCCTTCAAGGCTGTGAGCCTCAAGCCTTAATTTTATTCACTGACTGGGAGAAAACAAGATTTTCTGCTTCTTCAATTCTACCAGCTTTGAATAAATTATTGTAATGAAAATATACTGTGGTTCAGTGCAGGTGCAGAAAGATCCCAAAAAGCCTATTCTCTTGCTTAAGACATTTCAATTCAATCTCCATTTTCTTAAGTAATTTTTGCCTTCCTTTAATTCCATTTGAAATTATAACAAATCTAGCCTTTTAAGATACAAGTTTCCTGGATACAGTTCAAGGTATCTGTTACCAATAAAACAGCAGATACTAACTGGTAACAGACTGCTGACACTTTTGAATTCAACATTAGGACAGAAGTGAAAGGGTCACCCCAGATGATAACATCATGTAGAAACGTAAGCAGCTAGTGTTATCTTTCTGAAAGCTACTTTGCATTACCGCTTGACAGAAGTTTTACCTATAAAAGGGAACGCACCCTCATCCTCAGCTAGCCATCAGTCCTTCAAAATAATCACTGCAAAAAAAAGTAATTCATTTAACAGACCTAGTACATCCCTATATTTATTTTCTGGTAATACTAATTGCCTTCAGGCTTCACTGTGGCTTTGCATAGCACCAAGATTTTCATGACAGTGGCAGAGTCTCAAAGCAGCAGCGACTTATTTTTAACTGTAGACACGGAGGAACAGTCTCTAACCTTGTTTAACAGTTCTTCAATTGGAAAAAAAACTGATTATGAGGCCATGCAGACCAAATACAACATTCTCATGAAATACAGGTATCAGTCGTTAAGTTTGTAGGGGAAAAAAAAATCTGAAGAAGGCTATGTTGCATTTAATGAAACAATTCTGCAGGAGGCCACAAAGCCAATCCAAAGCTCAGAGAAAAGCATTCTTTAAGAGTATGAGCTAAACAAATGGTTTCACTAAGAAGTAAAAAAAACCCCAAACAACAATAGCTCACGCTGTGCAAAGCCACATTGCTGCACAACATCAGGTACCATACTGATCTGCACTGTTCACTTCCAGGTCTCTTACTGCTGCCTTGACCCAGACCACCTGGTTTGCAGCCTATACAGACCAGTGTTGATAACCTAGATCTAGAGACCTGGAACAATTATTGTATACCTAGAGCCTTAATGTATCTAACCACATACTCTCAGAATGGACCACTGAAAGCTTGAGTACTCTTCCTTTTATGAAAGATAACTTTAAAAAAAAAAATCTGGAAATAAAAGTTTGTATCTGGTTTCACCAGAAAAACATCAGCAGTGTTTAAAAAATTTTGACAAAAATAGGGATAGATGTTGTACACTGAATCATGCTGAAGTCTGAATATGAACGTGTCTCACACAATTGGTTTAGACTCAGTATTCTTCCACCTCAGCTTTTCATTCTGGTGGCATTTTAGCTTTGCCTAGATCCTGGCTAGGAACTCTGTGACTGCCCATTTGAGGCACAGTCAGGTGAACCAAGTCCCTCAGAATTAATTCAGAGTGGCACAGCCAGGTGAACAGAAACTGGACAGAATCACACCAGTGACAGCTACCAGCAGTGAGAATTTGTCTGACAGCTACAGCAGGAGACCTTTCACAATTACCAAGTAAAGCACTGATTTTCCAGTTCGATTTTTTCAGGCTGCAACCACCACTGTTTAATTTTAACATTCGCTTTCAAGGAGCCATATGCCTGACCCCCTACATTACATGAGCTCAATGTAAAGCCTAATTGAATTTTAAGAATTTATTATTATTTATTACAGTTTTTCACTTTATGTCAATTAATGAAATCATATCACCAGAGAAGGAAATGATGAAAACAGAAAAACAATTACAGATCTGGTATGAAATGAAGAAAATGAGTGCTCAAGAGGAAAACCAGTGCATCACAGATAAAATGTTCTTTATTAAGCACAGCTGAAGCAAGACAAAAGTAACACAGTACATCATATGGGGACAAGAAAAGCAGTAATGCAACAGCGCTCTCCTAAATTTAGGCTCATACTACAACACTGATGGTATGCCAATCTTAGTCTTCTGCAATGTGCTGGGTAAAAAACTACAAAACAAACACATCTTTGACCCCTCCCCTCAACCAGGTAGTCCCTCCATGAGGAAAGAGAACCTAATGCCTGTCTGCTGTGTTACCTTTTTTTCTCTCTATTCAAGGAAGTTCTAAGTTGCCACAGGAAAGAACAGTGCCCCCGCTGCCAGCTGCAGGGTCACTGCTCCCAAGTGACTGGGGCTGTCCCTTTATAAGCTTGACTTGAAGAAGAGACTCGAAGGACTCTGCTCTCAAAATATTTTTTACTGCTTATAATATTATCTTATTTCCTATACATTAGTCATTTTTTCAGAACATGTCAACAGTTAAAAGAGCTTGTGCAGAGCACAGACACTGGGTTATCTACACTGAAAAAAACAGCAGAGTTTTTTATGCACCTATTAAGTTAACAAAAAAAAAAAAAAAAAACAAACCACCCTTATGAAGAATACAGCCTGAGCCTAGCTCTACTCTTTTGAGAAAGGATGCTTTTGATTTGCTTGCCCCAATATTTGAAGTTCTCACGAACAACATGGCAGGAACAACGCAATCAAATGTATAGTCCTTCAACGTGTGGTGAATGGCAGCATGGGGAAGTTTAACTTCTATTTTATTTCTACTACCCCTCAAATAAGCAGTATGGCATCCACAGCCCTACACTGGAAAGTTTTTAAAATCTGAGCTGCAAAAAAAATTAGCAGATTAAGCATAAAGTTTTTCCGTATCTGCACATCAGCTATGTTACCAATTAATCCAACAATTCCAGACTCATCTTTTTAAGCGTATTTCTGTTTGCAGAGAGGGAAATCTTCCCTTCCTTACAAGGGCATGGAGAGTTCGTATATGAGCATCAAAACGCAATATAAAACAGCTCGAGGATTCAGACTCCCTACTTTCCTTACACGCCCAGTGTTGTTCTACACAAACGCAGCATTCAGCTTCCAGCGGTTATTTCCGCAAGCGCGGATGAGGAAGCTGTTTCTGCCCCAGCCACTGCTTCCCGCCGCGGGACCGCCAGTCCCAGCCCAGCAACTCAGCCCGGGCAAGTCCCCGCTCCGAGCGGCGCTCCCGGCGCCGGGGCCCCGCGGCCCCACTCCCGCCGCTCACCCTTGACTTTCCCGAAGGTGCCGACGCCCAGCGTGTCCCCCAGGATGTAATGGCCAATCTTCACCCTCCCGTGCTCGTGCTTCTGTTTATCCGCCACCGCCGCCATCTTGAGGCAAGGGCCGAGCCTGCGCATAGCGCCCGCCCGCGCCGCGCCGGAGCTCCGGCGGGGAGGAGCAACCACAGAGCGCCCGCCCGCACCCGCACCCGCACCCGGAAGCGGACAGCGCGCTGACCGCCCTCCCGCCCGGCCCCAGGACGAACCATTGCGGCTCTCGGGGGAGGCCGGGCCGGCCCAAGGGCGCCCGGGGGGGAGCGAGCCCTGTTGGGCTCCAGAGTGGGGACATGGTGGTGGGTAGGCGGTTGTGTGTCAGGACTGGCAGCGTTGCAGCGAGGCCGCCCCTCCGAAGTCTGTATTTCCAATAACCTTGTAAATTAATTTTTTTTTTTCTCCTCAGGTCCTCCTCCCAAATCCAGACCCTATTACGGGAATACGAAGGAAAGCAGGAGTCTCTTAACTCCAGCTACCTTGACCACGGAACGTGCCCCCTGACTTGTCTTGCCAGCCGGTCACGCCGCTCATTCACACTGCGCTTACGGCAGTAACCTGCCTTCCATTCCATGCACTGGGTATTTCCTACATACCGAAGACCATACTTGTTCTGTTGTTGACTATAAGTGGATTAATTTTTTTAATCACGTTCCGACCCCGCATTGAAAGAAACCCATAAACCTGTGGAAAGGTTGGATGGAGACTTTCAAATGGAGAGATCATCAATTGAAGAGGAAGATTATGGGCAACTTCCATGCCTTCACTTCCTTTCCCCAGTAGTCCAAACCAAGTGAATGATTCAGCCTAAAATGGTTTCTCTTGCCTACCCTACACACAGCTTCTGAATGTGTTTGCAAATAAATAAATACATCAGACAGCAAGAAATGAACACTTTTATTATAGGAATAACCCTAAATCATATCCAGAGAGCCTTAAATATTACTTATGTTACAGTCATTAATTTAACAGTTGGAAAACAGAAATTCTGGTCTATGGAAAAATTGCATATTTTAAGAAATTCCTCTATGCTAGCTGCATAAAAAATTTCACAGGGAAGTAACCTTGAGCGGTGTTCCCAACTCAAGGGAGAAATCTTTATTCACTGACTGTGAAAAGGGAAGGGATGTGTCCAAAATGTGTCCAAACTGAGCTCTTATAGTATATAAATCACTATATAATATAAAGTATATATAAAGTGATTGTCAGACAGATGTTTCTAGGTGAGCTGTGCCAGCTCAGCAGCCTTTAGCTCAGCAGCTTTACTGAAGTTATCAGCACTGTCATTTGTGGGTTCCTTTCTCAGGAACTTCGCCACATCCTCACCACTGCAAATTTCTGTCAGGAGACATTGTTCTTCACATCCTCAGGATGTTTAACTTTGAATTGTTGAGTCAGGCTGGTCTCAGCATTCTTCAACACCAAAAGACAGCATGACCCCCCTCCTCCAGCCACCTCTGGTAACTTTTTCAAACAGGACAAGGTTTGAGCTGTTTTGCCCCACTTAGAGCATCCTGCTACACTACATTAGTAACATTACACTACAGTAGAATTGCACAAGTTTTGAAACATAATTATAAAAATTATTCAGCCTGATGTTAGATCTTTGGCTCTAAAAATCTTGTACATAACAAGCAGGAAACATACACAAATCAGATTATATGAACTAGCATAGTTCATGATCTGAGATTTTGGGGAAAAATATTTATTGTCAGGCTACCAAATTTCAGGGTGGGATTGGATAGTAATCTAACATCAGGAAAAGAAAAATTGGCAAGGTCTCTTTTGAGTGATGCAAAAAGCGTTACTTTAACCTTTTGGAAACATTCTTTGCAGCATAAGGAGAAAATTACATATTGAATATCGCACTGGAAAAAAATAATGGATTAAGCCATAGCTACATGAAGAGGGAAAAATTGTATTTGGAATGTCTGTAGAGCTGGTTAGTACCTTGATACCAAATGATTAAAAGCTATTTTTGGCTTTAACTCAAGCTGTTGTCCTGATCATGACAACACAATGAGAATTCAAAAAGCTCTACAGGTCTATACTAGAAAATTATATCCTTTCATTAATTACTAAGTAGTCTCTTAATCTCTTAGATACCAGAGCATTTTAGAAAATGAAAATAAATGAGCTGTTAAAGTCAGATGGGAACTAGACTATAGAAGCCATTCATTACTTTTATATTTCCAGCCAAAACTATTACCAAAATAGTTTGTCCATTTGTATAGCAACTTTTATGCTTATATCACTGCATTCAGTTTTACTCAAAGTTCTTTGTCACACCTTGAGCATTAAGTTGCTAAAAAAAAAAAGCGTAGAACCTACAATAGGTAAAGTCTCCCCAGCTGAGTCAAATCAAGCATGATCTAGGCCAAGCCTTATAGTAAAATCACAATGGATTAATAGTTTAATATTTGATGCTTATGTACAATACATGTGAATCTACACATCTGTTGGGGTTTGGGAGTTGTTTCTTTTTTTTTTTCTTTCTTTTTTTTTTTTTTCTTTTTTCTTTTTGTCTTTCTTCTTTTCGTCTTTCTTTTTTTCCTCTTGAGGAATTTTTCC